>LNAC01001759.1:210210-229334 GCA_002007465.1 Ailurus styani
AGATCATGACTTGAGCCGAAAGCAGAGGCTTTAACCCACTGAGCCACCCAGGCGCCCTAAAGTCCAGTGATTTTTAATGGGCTGCATGATTCTACTATAGCCAGAATTACCTGGTTATTTTTTACAGGCTTGCAATTTTTTAAGAAACAGAATAGTTTTCAATTCTGTTTTGTTTGTTTGCTTGTTTTTTAGAGAGGAAGTGAGGTGGGGGAAGGGACAGAGGGAGAGAGAGAATCTTAAGCAGACTCCATGCCCAGCATGGAGCCCGAAGCAGGGCTCAATTTCACAACCCCAAGTTCATGACCTGAGCCGAAATCAAAAGTCTGATGCTCAACTGACTGAGCCACCCAGGTATCCCCCATCATATTCAATTTTGTATGAATATTGTGTTTTATGTTTTTTTTTTTTAATCAGAATCAGTCCTACTGCTTGAGGAGTCTGTTGATATGACTTCTACATCATTCTCGTTTTCCTTATCATGTGCCAGAGGTTCCAACAAGAAGTCCTGACTGTGATTTGGTGATAGCATATTCACTGACATGTCATTCGACTGCCATGGATATTGTGGAACAAGGACATCTGGCAACTGCCTGCCGCAGGTCCATCCCCTGGTAAATGACTGTTTACACGATTAGTGGAAGGGTTGTTCATTTGACCCAATAATCCCCTTCTCATCTCTAAATCAGTTGGAAATGGTCTCTGTAGATCCTCTGGGACCCAGGTCAGTGGAGCACACACAGTTTTACTTGCTCTAATCCTATGTAAATACTTAATTATGTCTTTAGAGGAGATGGTGCCTTTTCTTGTTTTTTCTTTTGATTCAGTTATTCTTTTGCTTGGTAAACACTCTAGCTAGTATTTGTTCTGCTTCCTTTAGCATTTTTGTAGTTGCTGAATATCACCTTCTCTCTTCTCCACTTCCTTTTCTACAACTTGGATTTCATGATGGATATTTCCCTGATTGGGTACCAATTTCATCAGTTCTGAAATTCCCTGTCTCTGGATATTAGCAACTCCAGGAACTGGTTTTCCTCATCAGACGGCAACGACTTTTGGTTTCTTGAAATTGCTAGCATTTCTGTAAGTTCTCTTGACAAGACCTTCCGATCTTCCAGTGTAGACAGCAGCCCCTCTTGCCTGCTGTTACTACGGGCTGTTCCCAAGCTGCCTCCCGGCCAATCCTTTTCTTTGTCTCCACTCAAAGATTGCTCCCGTGGTCCCCACAGGCACACAGCTGGAGACTTAGAGCAGTTTTAAATTCACTGCAAAAGTTGAGTGGGATGGACAGGGAATTCCCATGTAACCCCAGCCCCCCAAACATGCACAACCTCTTCCACTATCAATACCTCACACCAGAGTGCTACACATGTTACGATCAATAAACCCACGCTGACATGTGTGTTCTGTGTTCTGACTATTCCCTCCTCTCCTTCTCTCCCAGCCCAGGGTAGCCACTGATCTTTCTGTTGTCTCCATAGTTTTGCCTTTTCCACAGGGTCATATAGTTGGAGTCCCATGGTATACAATTGTTTCAGGTTGGCTTCTGTCACTTAATAATACCCATTTAAGGTTGTTCCATGTTTTTTCATGTCTTGATATCTCATGTCTTTTTACTGCTTAATAATATTCCACTGTCTGGATGCACCACAGTTTGTTTCTTGATTTATCTTCTGAGGGACATCAGGGTGACTTCTAATTAGCAATTATGAGCAAAGCTGCTATAAACCTCCATAGGTAGATAGGTTTTTGTGTGGATATATGTTTTTAACTCATTTAGGGAAACACCAAGAGCATGATTATTGGATCGTATAGTGAGAGTATGCTTTGTTTAGTAAGAAACTAGCAATCTGTTTTCCAAAGTGGCTGTGTTATTTTGCATTTTCACTAACAATGAATGACAGTTCCCATTGTTTCATTCTCCCCAGGATTTCATGTTTCAAGTGTTTTGAATTTGGCTATTCTAATAGGTATGGAATGGTATCTCACTGATGCTTTAAATTTGTAACTTCTGAATGACCTAGGATGTAAAAAAAAAAAAATCCCAACCCCAAAAACTTATGAACACATGTTGTTCATAAGCTTTTGTATATTAACCTTGTATCCTGTAACCTTGTTATAATTACTTATCAGTTCTAGAAGTTTTTTCTTTTTCTTTTTTTGGTTGATTCTTTTGGACTTTTTACATAGGTAATTAAATCATCTGAGAACAAAAACATTTTTATTTATTCCTTCTCAATCTGTCTACCTTTTATTTCATTTTCTTGTTTTCTTGCTTCAGCTATGACTTCCAGTATGGTGCTGAAAAGGAATGGGGAGAGGAGGCATCCTAGCTTTGCAACTGATCTTAGTTGGGAAAGCTTCAACTTTCATGTCATTAAGTATGACATTAGCTGTAGGTTTTCTGTAGATGTTCTTTATCCATTTGAGGAAGTTCCCCTCTACTCCTGCTTTGCGGAGGGGTTTTGCTTCTTTTGTTTGTTTTGTTTTTTATGAATGGGTTTTGGATTTTGTCAAATGCTTTTCCTGCATGTATAGATATGTTCCTGTGATTTTTTTCTTTTTCAGCTTGTTAATGTGATGACTTCCATTCATTAGTTTTCAAATGTTAAAACAAACTTGCATACTTGGGATAAATCCTACTTGGCTGTGGTGTATAATTCTTCTTAGACATGGTGGGGTTTTGGTTGGTTGTTTGTTTTGTTCTATTTGTTTGAGAAATTTGCATCTATGTTCATGAGAGATATCAGTCTGTGGCTTCCTTTTCCAGTAATGTTTCTGTCTGGTTTTCTTATCAGGGTAATGCTGGCCTCATACAGTGAGCTAAGGATATTTCTCTGCTTCTATCTTCTAGAAGAGACTATAGAGAATTAGTATAATTTCCAAGGAGCACCTGGGTTGTAGGTTTGAGCCCCATGTTGGATGTAGAGATTACTTAAAAAAATAAAATCTGAGGTGCCTGGGTGGCTCAGTGGGTTAAGCCTCTGCCTTCGGCTCAGGTCATGATCTCAGGGTCCTGGGATCGAGTCCCGCATTGTGCTCCCTGCAGCAGGGAGCCTGCTTCCCTGTCTCTCTCTGCCTGCCTCTCTGCCTACTTGTAATTGCTCTCTCTGTCAAATAAATAAATAAAAATCTTAAAAAAAAAAAAAAGTGTGGTAGGGTTCACCAGTGAGTCCCCATGGGCCTGATGCTTCAATTTTTTTTTTTTTTTTAACATAACACCTGTTCAAGTAGTCTATTTCTTCTTGTATGAGTTTTGGTAGATTTTGTCTTGCAAGTAGTTTCATCTGTGTTATCAAACTTGTGGGCATAGAGGTGTTTATAATATTCCTTTGCTATCATTTTCATGTCCATATGAATTGTACTGATGCATTTTCTTTCATTTCTGATATTAGTAATTGTTCCCCCCCTTTTTCTTAGCTAGCTGGCTTAGAATTTTATTGATCTTTTCCAAAACTGTTTAGGTTTTGCTGATTTTTCTCTATTGATTTCCTTGTTTTCAGTTTCATTGATTTCTGCTCTAATTTTTACTATTTTTTATGCTTACATTGGATTTAATTTGCTCTTTTTTCTCAAGTTGCTTAAGGTGAAAGCTTAGATGTTTGGTTATAGATCTTCGTTCTTTTCAAATATAGGCATTCAAGAGTTCAAGCTTCCCTCCACCATTTGTGCTGTATTCTACAAATTTTGAAAAGTTGTACTTTTGGTTTCATTTTAGTTAAGAATGCTTTAATCTTGCCTGTGATTTCTTCTTGAATCCATGTGTTATGTAGAAGTGTGCTGTTTAATCTCCATGTAGTTAGGGACTTTTCTCTCTGATTGATTTCTAGTTTAATTCTAATGTGGTCTGATAGCAGATGTGGTGTGATTTTTATCCTTGTATGTTTTATGGCCCAGAATGTGGTTTGTTTTAGTGAATGTCCCAGCGGGGCCGAGTAGAATGTGCATGCTGATGTTGTTGGATGAAGTAGTCTACAGCTATCAAGTAAATCCAGTTGACCAATGGTGCTATTGAGTTCAATTCTGACCTTACTGACTTTCTGCTTCTGGGTCAGTCCATGTCTGATAGAACAGAGTTCAAGTCTCATGTATAATCGTGCAGTCTTCTATTTCTCCTTGCAGTTTTATCAATTTTTGCCTCACCTACTTTTGTGCTCTGTTGTTAGGCACACACATGTTAAGGACTGTTAAATATTTTTGGAGGATTGACTCCTTTATCATTATGTAATGCCTTTATGTAATGCCTCTTTCTTCTTTTTAACCTTGCTGTGAAGTCTGCTCTGTGTAAAATTAATATACCTGCTCCTATTTTCTTTTGATTAGTGTCAGCATGGTATATCTCTCTCCAACCACTTACTTTTAATCTATAGGTGTTTATATTTAAAGTGGGTTTCTTATAGACAATTTATAGTTGGGTCTTATTTTTTGATCCAGTTCAATGGTCTCTGTATTTTAGTTGGTGTATTTAGACCATTGCCATTTAAAGTGATTATTGATACAGTTGGATTAACATCTACCACATTTGTTACTGTTTTCCATTCTTTGCCCTTTTTCTTTGTTCCTATTTTTGTCTTCTGCTTTTTTTTTTTTGGCCTTTTGTAATTTTAATTCAGCATTTTATGTGATTAGCTTTTTCCCTCTTTCTTAGCAGTTATACTTCTTTTGTAACTATTAGGAGTTGCTCTAGACTTTGCATATATGTTTACAACTAACGCAAACCTGCTTTCAAATAACACTAAACTGCTTCTGGGGAGTGCAAATACCTTACAAGAACAAAATAATCTTAATCCATCCCTGTCATTTCTTGTGTAATTGCTATCAGTTTCACCTAGCTACTTTAAAGTAATCCATTTTTAGTTTACTTAAAATAAGAAGAAAACAAATAGGAGTGTTACAAAATGTCTAAATGCCATTATTTTGTCTCTAAATATTTTCCAGACCCAAAGAACTGGACAGGGGATTATAATTGTTTATCCTTTGTTTTCCCTTGGCTCAGAGATACTAGTGGGCAATGATTTTGAATATTCTTAAATATTCTTAACCACAGAGTACTGGTAAATGTGAATAAAGGCTCACTGATGTTTTCCCCTGAATTAACTAAAATATTTAAATTTATTAAAAATTCCCAGGAGACCCATTTGTTTTCTAAATAAAAATTCAGAGAATTTAAGGAAATCTTGGAACTCCCTCAATTGAACGAGGCAGTTTGGTTTTAGGGTGCTTTCATTCTTTCTGACTTCCTGTCTTAAAATTGTAAGTGGGTGAGGTGCCGCACAACTCCAGAGGGTTCATTCAAAGAGATGACAAGGCACATGGCATGTCCTGTATTTATGTAATGTGGTGGCCTTGCGTGGGAAATAACATGTGTGCGTGCCCTGAAAGGGTGTTCCATTAATTCTGTCTTCCCCTTAACTGTAGTCGGTGTTGTGAGGGTAAAAAGGAAGAGAAGGTGTTAGAAAATCACTGTGGGGGCGCCTGGGTGGCTCAGTGGGTTAAAGCCTCTGCTTTCGGCTCAGGTCATGATCTCAGGGTCCTGGGATCGAGGTCGCATCAGGATCCCTGCTCGGCAGGGAGCCTGCTTCCCCCTCTCTCTCTCTGCCTGCCTCTCTGCCTCCTTGTGATCTCTCTCCCTCTGTGAAATAAATAAATAAATAAAATCTTAAAAAAAAAGAAAAAGAAAATCACTGTGGATTGTGTTCTCTTTGTGTGCATTGGAACCCTACAAAAAGACAGAATGTCTCACTAAATAAGTTTGGAGTTTGTCTTCAATCTTTTATCTATTTCTCTCATCTTTTCCAAGCAATCCTCAGGAAGATGAATGGTGTTGATTTAATTATCTTTTAAGCTGCTCTAGACCATAACGGCATGCATCCTTATTTCTGTGAGTGAATGATTGAACAGTTCTATTACTGAAACTATTAGATTTGGAGAGTTTATTGATTTGAAGTCTTGGAACAAGAATGGTCAATACACTGGTTTGGTACGTTAGCTCATTTAGATTCAAAAATTCCTAGAGATAGTGGAGACTGAGCTTCTGCTTTTGAATTAAAGATTACAATGGCTAAGCAATTTCAAAAAGCCTGAGCTTTCCCTTCATGGACTTCAGAAAATAATGTAGAAGATCAATCTGTGCATGTGATTACAAATGCACATCAGCCTTTGACATCAGCTCTGTGAAATGAGTATGTCTAGCCTGATACAATCTGGGTCTTGAGAAATGGTGCCTTATGGTAAATTGATTCCTTTACTTGAATCATCTTGGTAATATTTTACTCGGCCTAATAGAATTGGTGTATTCTCTGGTTAGATTTAAAATTGATCATCCAACCATCATTAGTGGAAAGAATTGATGAATTTTAAAAAATCAATCAACACTTACTGAATTTCTACAAAAAAGCAGGGGACTATTGTCAAAATCATCTGGCTTTTGCTGAAAATCAGGTTATATTTACAAATTATTTTGAAAGATTTAAAGTAGAATTAAATTGGAATTGCTTGTTTCCATCCAAAATGGAAACGACTTTTGGCTTGGCCGCACTGGACTCCTGGCCCTTGTTTTTAGGAAATGTACCAAGTCAAACCAAGTGGAGATGGGGCAGAACAGAATGTGCAGTTGGAGAAGGCCCAAGTAGAATGAGTGTTATCAGTCTTTAATTTATGGCGCTCTGGCGGTCTGATTCCTCTAAGCCCTGGATGAAATTTTAGCCATTTTAACACTACCTACATGCCAATAGGCTCCAGTAGTCCAGCTGGCAGACATGAACATGTAGATTGGTTAGTGTATAAGCTTGCAAGTCTGCAATGACTGCAGAGACCACCTTAGGAGCTGATGAAGAATACAAGTGCAATCGGCAGAACTGTTTTGGTGTACAGATATCCTAACAGACTTGGAGCGGTCAAGTAAGGGCTCTGTGTTGGTGTTGGTCATTTTCAATAACTTGGGAAACTCCTAATTACGTAGGGAGGAATGTGGGCTTTTTATCAGAAATTTAAACCTCTCCAGGAATAACAGGATTGTTTCGTTTGCAATAAGTATCCTTGAGAAGGGGTTGCAAATAGGAATTTGGCACACAAAACTATGATTTTTGTCTAGGAAAATAAGCTGCCTGGAGATGAAGACACAATTTCTGTACCTGCTATTGTCTCAAGACTTTATGGTTGGTTAAATTAGTCATATCTGATAGCAAATGTTGCCTTTGAGTACGTGTCCAGTAGGGCCAGCATCATGAGACCAATGTGAAAGCCAATGTTACTTCTTTGATGAAATCTGAGGGGAAGATGTGAATGGGATTTTTAGGGCAGAGGAAAAAATAACCCAAATGGAGTCTGGGTAGGTCCTGCTATCATATAAAAAATATCCTGTTTCCTTGTTTCTTGAGTTGATTTACCCAGACTTATGTCATCACTTGATGTGCCCAGTTTCTTCCCCAACATACTGTTTCAAGACTGAGTTCATTGTTTTTGAGATGATCTCAAAATGTGATACTCTCTTAACAGTGACCTGACATCCCTAACAGAGAACCAAAAACAAGAGAAATCCTTTGCTGACCTTGGGGACCTTCTTGTGAGAAGACTAGAGAAGTAGATGTGTAGTAATTGGGGGGGGGGTGAGGTGGGCACACAGTAGTCTCAACTGAAGTGCCAGTGTTATACGGAATGCAAGCTAACCAAAGCCCCCTGAGACAGGTGTGTGGTGGTTTGACTTTGTTACCAGTTCCACTTCTCTCTTTGTTTACTCCCAGAGTGATATGATTTATTAATTCCTAAGCAAATGCTTCTTTAGGAAAAATGTATTTCATTTAAATGAATCACCTATATACTTAAAACCTCATCAACAGTGGCATGAAATCCACTACCTTTGGATTTCTGAACAATTGTTTTCAGATTGAACAGAAGCTCATTTGTCAAGATCTTTCTTCATCATATAAATGAATGCTCCTGATAGAATATGTGAGATATGATTATAAGAGCTTCCTGACAGCTAGTACTGCCGGGAAGGCCAACCCATGCTGTTTAGGAATGCTACTAAGGAAGGCATGTTGCACCCAGCACAGTTCAGAACACATGCCATATTGGAAAAAAATGTTCCTGTATGTAACTTGTGCAAGGATACCCCAAATCTTTTAATTAATGAGAATATAGACAAATAAAGAGATGCATGTAGACATATAGACATAAATATCTATCACTAATTCTACCTTTTTAAAAAAGATTTATTTATTCATTTTGAGAGAGGATGGGGGAGGAGCAGAGGCAGAGGGAGAGAATCTCCGGCAGACTCTGGGCTGAGCATGGAGCCCAAGTCTGGGCTTGATCTCACTTCCCTGAGATCATGACCTGAGCTGAAATCAAGAGTCGGATACTCAAACAACTGAGCCACCCATAAGCCCCCACTAATTCTATCTTTTGAAGTGAAAACTAAGGAATTTGCCAGCTAATTTTGCTGCCCAATGTTCAAAGTTCTTTCTGGTGCATTCTAGATGTTTATGCTCTTGGGTTCCAGTTTTGATTCTTTTACAGTTTCTTACTAGTGAAAACAAATCCAGTCTTGTATAAAGATCTATACTAAAAGGTTAGAAGCCTTGGAGAGGCAGAGTGGAGGTGTGTATGAAGTTACTGCCTGTAATCTGGAGAGCTGCTTCCCCCATGGCTGCTGTAGGAACCGCATTTCTGCCCCTGAGCAGAAACCCCTTTGATGCGGTCCAGCGGGTGCTACACACATCCTGGGGAAGTAAGACTTCTAAACCTGCAAGGCCCTGCATTCAGGCCCCATGGATGGCACCTGTGGTAGTCAGAATTGTAATGTGGTGCCCCCGCCCTGGTAGGAGCACCCCTTCTTCATTGTGGGTGGACCTGTGCACATGAAGGATGTCACATCCATGATGAGGTTACATTATATGACAAAGGTGAAGGGATTTTTGCTTAAGTAATCAAAGGCCCTAATCAGCAGACTTTGAGTTAATCAAAACCCTATGGGTGGGCCTGCCCTTATCAGGTGAGTCTTTTCAAGAGCTAGGGAGGCAGAACTGCTGTATCCTGTTAGCCTTGAAGAAGCAAGTCACCATGAGTCTTACAGATGCAAGGAAATACATTCTGCCAATAAATATCATGAGCTTGGATGAGCAGGGACTGTGAGTTTCAGAAGAGAGCCAAGTTTCAGAGGAGAGCCAAGTCCCAGCCCACACTTGGATTGTGGCCCTGTGAGACCCTGAGCAGAGGATCCAGGTAAGCTGACCCATAGAAATTGTGATATAAGAAGTGCATGTCACTTAAAGCTCCTACGTTTGTAGCAATTTGCTGTGCAGCAATGGGATACTAACATGGCCCATACGTGGGCTGTTGGGTGAAAGCACTGATCACAACTTTGAGTGTGGTTTTCTAAACTTGCGGAGTATGTTTCCCAGCTGGTGCACTGATTCTTCAATAGGCCATTCTGAACTTCTACAAGACAAACAGCTTCTGGATGTGGCAAAAGCAATGAATTCAGTGGGGGTAGGGGAGAGCACGTTGCAACAGTTTTCCTCCTGAAAATGAAAGTGGGTTCTTGGTAGATGCTGTGTGTTGTGGAATACCGTGGCAGTGAGGAGAGCATCCAGCAAGCCTGGGATGGTGGTCGTGGCAGAAGCACCGTGGATGAGGAAGGCACTTACATATCCAGGTTAAATGTCTACTCTGATAAGGACCAAACCTGAAGGAAGGCTTCAGGATAACCAAGCTGCCACAAGGTTGGCTGGCTGCTTCTCCCGGGGATGATGCCTGGCTGGGAGCTGGGGCAGCCTCCACTATGGGCAGCGTGGACGATCAGTTGAGTCTCTACCGGATAAGCCTCTGTGAGGGCAAGTTCAGGTTGTCAAAGTCCTGCATAGCTCCCATTCCTGCCACCCGGGCCATTTTCTACATGAGTCTCTGCAAACACCAGGGGGGATGAGGAAACGTGTGCATGCACAGAACATCATCTTGTCCACCTGATTTCTGAGGGCCTCCTCATTAGTGGGTGCACTTGGGGGAGTGTGCACACAAAGCCTTCATACATTATACCCATCCCGAGGATCCATCTATAGGTCTTTTCCTCAGAAGTTCTGGTCATCTGTATTTCCATCTTTTATTCCAAGTTCCTGCTTACTGGGCCAACATGTTAGTTGTTTCCTATAACTCAACATAGATCCACATCTGGCTGGTTTTTAGGCAAATCGGAAACCCGATTGGCTATTTGAAGTGCTCCCTGGGGGATTTCCTTTCAGTGCCTTTTCTCAGGGCCATTCTTATGTGGGGCCACGGTTCTGCAGCAGCGTAACAGACCGTGGAGCCTCACCGGCAATCCAGGCTCAGGTTTTTACTTCCTTCTTAAAGTGGCTGTCGGGAACCTCAGTGAGTCTCTGAGTGGAGATGAACAGTAAAAAGGACCCTCAAAGGGTGAACCAGAAGAAGGGCCCTCGAAGATGAACTACTTGCTCCAGCAATATCCTCATGTCTTCACGGACACCACTCTCTGCTCTTGGGCACACATCTGTCTTCTTGAGGTGTCTGGCTGTCCTTCTGTGGGACCGTGCAGCCCTCACACCACCAGCCCACACTCTCCCCAAGCTGTCCCAGCCAATGGATGGGCATGGCGAAGGTCCTAGAACCAGAATCTTCCCATTCAGCGTGGACGGAGTGAGCTGGAGCCCCGGCACTCCCAGCTGATGTGGGGGTCCTCTGAAGCTCACTGTCGCTCAGCCCTCCCCGGCTGGGGATCAGCAATTTCCCACTTCAGGTTCTTCTCACCCAGTCCTTCTCCTCCTTCTCCTTCTTCTGCAGGATGTCCTGCTCTGTGCTCTGAATTCTGGCCGCTTCTGACTCCCTCCCTTTCACCCATCAGGGGCTTCCCCCAGCGAACTTCCCCACCACCCACCCTCTCCCAATTTCTGATTCCCACAGAACAGACGCTGACACATTCACTAGGCAGCCTTGCTGTGTCCATCAATAACTGTTATCCCAAATTTCTGAAGGAACGAATAAACACACTTCGTGTGGCTTAAAAACTTCCATTTATTGTTCTCCCTTTGTTTTTGGTGTATTGCTTTCTCTGTTTGGCTTTCAAAGTAATCCCTATAACACATATGGAAAGCCCGAGTGCATGGACAAAGATTGCAGAGGAGCTGGCTTGCGTCTAGAGGCACTGGGCTCAGAAGCAGCCGCAGGGTCGTGTGGGCAGGGTGTAGGGAGCAGCCGGGGATGGCCAGTAGCTTTCCCCAGAGAGCAATCCCACAATAGCCTCTCTGTGGGGCATAGAAACCCACAGCTAGCATTTTGGGAGCTTGTCAGGGAAAGGTTTTGAAGTCTCCACAGTTCAATTATGGAATTAATCTTCCTGCATGCAACCTCTTTCCTCACCCCAGGCCTCTGCTATATCTCGTTTCTCAAATCCCTCTCCCCCAGAATGAGCTTTCCCAGAAAATAAGCCTCTAGTTTTGTGGATTGGAGTTTGTCAGTGGTGGTCTGTGTAGGAGGGGGCGCCTGAAGTCCGTCCCCTCCACGCGGAGACTGCGGTGGTCTTCTGGGCTGCAGCCCACTCCCACCCCCACCTCCCTCATGCCCTTTTCACAAGTTTCTGGAACTTCCAGCTTCCAGCTTCCAGCCCCTCACCTCCTGAGCACCTGTTACAGTCCAGTGAGTTATACCAACGCGTTGTTTCCATCTAGTTTTCTCCGTTGTTTGAGTTGATGCCTCTTAGAGAAAGAACAGGACTGTTGGACTTTACTTCGCACCCAGCCATGGTATTTGCAAAGTTTTGGAAGGAGAGGGGGTATGCGTGTGCATTGCATCCACTCTTTGAAAACTGGAAGCCTCATATTTAATTTCCACCCATGATTTTTGGTATGTTTTCCCTCCTTCTCTTCAACCTCGCTAATGAAACCACTTCTGTGCATTTCCATCTCAGACTACGGTCCTCTAGAGAGCTGCTCCTCTTGTACGCAGCCCTCAATTATTCCTGGAAGGGTCAGGGGCCAGATTTCGTCATTGTAACTCTGCATAGAGCCTTCACAGAGTAGAGGAACAAAAAAAAAAAAAAGAAAAGAAAGAAAAAGAAATTGTAAAGAAAGATAGTACCACAGTTGGGTAACTCTGAGTTCATGTTGCAGTTTTCTCAAGAAAGTTTATATTCAAATTAAGTGCTTAAGTTCATATATGTTAATCATCATACTTACGTGAGATATATGATCACAATATGTGTGTGAAAGAGAGAGCAAAATGCAGGATATATTCCAGTGATAATCTGATTTATTCTGACTCACTAAAATTGACTTTGATTTTAAGGCCGTGTAGTTACTTATATAGATCATATGCATGCATAATCTTATGCTTGAATATTTGAGTATGACTTCATCAGAAGTTCATAAAGTTTAAAGTTTAATTTAAGAGCACTGGGAATGGGAGGGTTTTCTATGAATAAAATTTCATGTTTTTAAATCTTAAACGGGCAGTGGGAACTTTCTTTCATTGAACAGAGATCATAATGTTCAGTCTACTTTTAGTGGGAGGTTTTCTCTTCTCCTTTCCCTGCAGAACGTTGTCTCTAGAATTCTACAAATAGAGGTGTCTTATAAAACGTCTCTACCTGGACATAATTGTAAATTACCATTTTGAATAAACCCAGGCTATTTGGTCAGTATTTTTATCTGACTTGATTTTTCAAACTTCTTATGGTAGGTTTATTGATAACCTGGTCCTCTATAGTACATATTCCTAAATTTGGACTACCCAAATATTATATGGAACTTAATATTTTTTGCAAGACTAAAATTTTCTGTTCGTTATGTATTAACCTATTTGAGAGTGTTCGGAATGCAGAAATACTCAACCTCTCTCTGATGCTCATGCCATGGGACGTATTTCCATAATCTCAGTACCAGAGGTACAATTTAAACTTGCATAGAGGTTAATATCATAGGGCTCTTGGGCCGTGAGGCTGACAGCTTCTCCCACACTTGAATTCTGATTTTTCTTCGGGAGGACCCTACATTTTCATTAACAGTCGATGCATATTTTACCGATGTAAGTGAGCAGCCTCGGGCAGTTGCCGAGAAAAATGTCTTCCTGTTCATTTCTACAAAGTTTCCCATTTAGTCTAGACATAATTCTGCCACAGAGCAATGCCGAGCGCCACGTGAAGTCCAACAGTCATGCTCTTTCTCTAAGATGCCATGGAAACTCTGCACCGGATTGGCGGAAAGTTGTTCGAGAAACTAAATCCGCAGCTGAGTTATTTCACCAGCTGAGGGCAATAAAAACTATAATTAAACATAAAATTGGGGAGCAATGTAAATAGTACGGTATGTAATCTTGCCCCAACACACCATACATACATTCCTGTTCTTGGATGCCCCCACCTTTTAACAAAATTATTTATCTGAGTGTGGTTGGCAATGTTACATTAGCTTCAGGTGTACAACATAGTGAGTCGACGTCTCCCTACTATGACACGCAGTGCTTGACACAGTGTAGCTACCATCTGTCACCATACAACAGGATTACTACATACTTGTATTCCTTATGCTGTGACTTCGATTCCCATGGCTTATTCATTTCATACATAGAAGCTTGACGCTTCCTGCTCTCCTTCGCCCACTTTGTCTATTCCCTCACCTCCTTCTTTCTGGCAACCATCAGTCTGTTCTCTGTACTTACAAGTCTGATTCTGCTTTCTGTTTATTTATTAGTTTTTTTTCTTCAGATGTCACCTACAAGTGAAATCATATAGTATTTGTCTTTCTCAGTGTGACTTATTTCACTAGCACCCATGCCGTCACTTAGGTCCATCCATTTCGTCACAAATGGCAAGATCGCACCTTTTTGGGTTTTTTTTTGGCAGCACAATATAGAATATACGCCACACCGTCCTTCTCCATTCGTCTATTAGTGAACACTTAGGTTGCTTCCACATCTTGGCTTTGGTAAATAATGTTGAAGTAAACATAGGGGTGCATGTCTCTTTTCAAATTAGTGTTTTCATTGTCTTTGGTTAACTACCCGTGGTGGAATTATTGGATCATATGGTATTTTTATTTTTAATTTTTTTGAGGCTCCTCCAAGCTATTTGCCACAGCGGCTGCATCAGTTTACATTCCCACCAACAGTGCACGAGGGTTTCTTTTTCTCCCCATCCTTGCCAGCACTTGTTATTTCTTCTCTTTCTGATTTCAGCCATCCTGACAGGTGTCAGGGAATATCTCATTGTTGTTTTGATTTGCATTTCCCTGTTGATAAGTGATGTTAAGCATATTTTTATTTGTCTGTTGACTATCTGGATGTCTTCTTTGGAAAAACGTCTCTTTGGTTACCCTGCCCATTTTTTAATTAGATTGTTCGTCGGGTTTTGTTTGTTTGTTTGTTTTTTGAGGGATGTTGAAGAGTCGTATATGTTCTTTGTATGTTATGGGCTTTCATCCCTTATCAGCTATATCATTTGCAAATATCTTCTCCTGTTCAGTAGGTTGCCGTTTCATTTTGTTGATTGTTTCCTTCATTGTGCAAAATGTTTTTATTTTGATGTATTTCCATTAATTTATTTTTGCTTTTGTTTCCCTTGCCTTAGGAAGTATATCTAGAAAAATATTGCTGTGGCCAAAGTCAGAGAAATTATTGCCTGTGCTCTCTTCTAGAATTTTTACGGTTTCACGTCTCACATTTAGGTGTCTAATCCATTTTGAGTTTATTTTGGTGTATGGTGTTAGAAAGTGGTCCAGTTTCTTTTCTTTTCTTTTTTTTTCCTTTTTTTTGCATATAGCTGTTTCATTTTCCCAACACCATTTATTGAAGAGACTGTCTTTTCCCATTATATATTCTTGCCTCCTTTGTCATAGATTAATTGACCATATAACTGTGAGTTTTTTTAAATGAGCTTACATGTATATACATATGTATATACATCTTATTGTTTCATTTATCTTATTGCTTCTGTTTCTTTGGAAAATTCTATTGCCCTATTAGACTCGGTTTTTAGCCTGATTCTTGAATAACCCTGAAAATGATTATAAAATTAAATGGCACAAAAATTTTTTGAGTCACAGAAACTTAGTGTTCAAAGAATATTTATCATGCATGCATTCATTTGTCCATTCATACATCCAAAGATAATTAGTGTGTGTGTGAGATGTGCCTACTTGCTGTAGGGGAAGGAACACACCACACGAAGTCCCCATCCCACGAGGACTGCCCCCTCCTAGGATAAACCTAATTTTAGCATACACCCATGCGCAGACAGCCTGCTCTCATGGAGTAGAGCACCATCACAATACTCCTTCTTTACCGATCCCAAGACATTTCTAACATGAATTTTCTCTATCCTGGTCAACCTCATATGGGCATATTCCAGCTAAACAATGTTCTCTTTAGCATCATACTGAGTGCTCCAGGTAAGTGCTGAGCTGTGTTAAAGACAGAGAGTGCAATAGAGCCTAAGTTTCCAGCACTATGTTCTGCACAATCTAAAATCCATGTTGATTCAAAAAATAGCTTTAAATAGTTGCCCAATGAAGGAAATTCATAATTATTTGTAGATTTACCATTCTATAGTTAACTAATTACTCTTTTTGAAAATTTAGATTTTACCCAAATTTAAAATATCGTAAAACTTTGTGATATATTTACGTATTAAAATTCTGTTGGAATTGTGTTAAATCATTATTCTATTTTGGTTGTAGTCAATACATTTCAAATGTAAAATTGTCTGATCAGTAATGTGGCTACACCTGTGCTGTCACCCTCATTCAAGTTCTTTGAATTCTCAGTAAAGTTTTATAGCTTTATTCATATAGGTCTTACAAAGGTCTTCGTAAGTTTATTCTACTTTATTTTGTGATGCCAATTTTGAATGCTACCATTTCCAGGCATTTTTCTAAATACTTATTCTGGTGGAAAGGGATGCAACCGAGTAAATGTAAGAATGAAGAATGATTTAAAAAAATCAATCACATGTGCCAGAGACAGGATATCTTACTACTTTTTATTTAAAAATTGAGATATATTTTTCACACAATAAACGTGGAAATCTTAAGTATACAGCTCAAAGGATACTTCTATGTATACCACTCAGATTGATACAGAATATTTCCAACGCCCAGAATGCTCCTTAATGCTGCATCTCAGGCAATGTCCCTGCCCAAGTTATAACCACTATTCTGATTCTAATGCCAATGATTTGTTTTGCCTGCTTTTAAATTACATATAAATGGGACTTCTTTCATTCAGCATTTGACCGTGAGAGCCACTCATGTTGTGTGAATCAGTAGTGCCTTGTTTTTCCCTCCTAGAATCACATCCTGGGAATAAGTTCCAGTAGGTCTTGATATTATCTTTTTTATATGTTGTTGGATTTGAGTTTGCTAATATATTGTTTAAGATATCTGTGTTTGCGTTAGAGAGATAAAATATCCTGCAATTTTCTTCTCCTGTAAATTCTAATAACATTTGGTATCAAGGTTATGCTGGTTTCGTAGAAATGAGTTGCAAAGTGTTCCCCATTTTTGTATTCCCTGAAAGAGGTTGTGTAAGAATTGGTGTTATTTCTTCCTTGAAGGTTTGAAAAAATGTATCAATAAAGTTATCTAGACCTAGAGTATTCTTTCTTCAATGGATATTAGAAAATCCAGTTTTTATTTAATTGCTATGAATGTTTTAACAAATTCTGATTTGTAAAGAATTCCTATATGTATTTCATCTAAATCTTCAAATTTATTGGCATGAAGTTCAAAATAACCTCTTGTTAATCTTTTAATATCTCTGGTATATGTAGTAATGTTTCCTTATATTGCTGATATTGGTAATGTTTTCTGTTTCAAAATCAGTCTTGCAAGTTGTATATAAATTTTACCAATGCTTTCAGAAAAACAACTTTCAGGCATGTTGATTTTCTCTATTGCACATTTTTTTCATTCATTAGTATTTGGTATTTTAAATTTTTTCCTTCCCTCTATTTATCTTGGGTTTAATTTGTTGTTCTTTTATCCAGTTTCTAGATTTGAAAGTGTAGGTCATTGATTTTCAAACTTTGTTTTATTTTTCTCAATTATATTAATCTACAGCTGTGGATTTTTCCTCTGAATACTATTTTAGATTTATCTCACTTATTTTTATATATTATATTTTCATTATTATTTACCATAAACTCTTTTCTGATTTCCAGTATAATTTCTTCAGCAACATGTGGACCATTTAGAAATGTGTTACTCACTCACTTCCCAAACATTTTTGGATTTTTTGGTTATCTTTCTGTTATTGTATTTTATTTTGATTGAAAGTGGTCAGAGAAGCTACTTTTTATTTCAATTTTTAAACTTTTTTTTTTTTTAATTTGAGTGTAGTCAACACAGGATGTTACTTACATTAGTTTCAAGTGTACAACCTAGTGATTGGACAAGTTCATACATTATTATGTTATGCTCACCACAAGTGTAGCTCCCATCAGCCACCACACAGCACACTGTTACAGTATCATTGACCATATTCCCTGTTCTGTGCCTTTCATCCCCACGACTTACTCATTTCATAACTGGAAGCTTGTACCTCCCATTCCCCTTCACCCTTCACCCACCTCGTCCACCCTCCACCCCCTCCCTTAGGGCTGCCATCAGTTGGTTCTCTGTATGATTCTACTTATTGCCTGTTTATTCATTTGTTCAGCTTTTTTTTTTTTTTTTTTTGGTGAGCCAGATAGCATGTTTTGGTAAATGTCTCATTGCTATGGGTATGAATTGCGTAGTTGTTGGTTCATATAGGTAAGTTGGATAATCATGTTATTCAAATCCTGTGTACCTTCAGAGATTTTAGGCATGCTTATTTTATCAGTTACTGAGAGAATTGGGCTTAATTCTCACACCGTGGGTATGCATGTATCAATCACTGCTTTTAACCTCTACGAAAATAATTCCTCTTCAATGGGATGAAGTTTTAGAATATAAGTGAGGTTCGGTGGGGTGGAGTCCGGAGCCGACGACCAAGAAAGAATTCTTGAACCGTCTTTGGTGCAAAAACGGTAGTTTATTAAAGCACAGGGACAGGACCCTTGGGCAGAAAGAGCAGCTGCACTGGGGTTTTGCTGGGCAGCTGATTATAGACTATGGGGTTGGGGGAGGTAGGAAAGAGGGAGCTTTCAATAGAACTTTCATATGCTAATGAGAACCTACAAGATACCGGAGGCCCTGAGGCCTTGCCATTGTCCAGTCAAGGTTGTTTTTCCCCTCCAGCAAGGTATTAACAAAAGACAAGACGGGAGATTCCTGGAAGAACGCCACACAGGTCCCACCCAGGAGTAGGGTGTGGGGGGACCTCGCAGGGTGTCAGCTTCTGCTTTGTGCTCAGCTTGCCTTTGGTTCCCTCATCAGATGGACCATGGTTGCCAAATGTTTCTCTACCACCTTTCTTAATTTTAAATACAGTAGGTTCCATGTGGAGTCTCTCATATTTTTTATAGTACTTATTACATACATAGCTGAGGTGTACTTAGTTTGGGTGTGTCTGTGTAACGGTTCCACTAATAGGTTGTGCTGTTTAACAAGGATGTTAGGTATTGATAGATTTGTTTTTATTGTTTTTAGGACATATCCCATTATTTCTACTTTTACATATAACTCATTTTAATCAGGAATGAATATTAGATTTTATTGCATCTATTAGCATGTTCATAATGATTTAGGACGGTAATTGATTATTAAGTTTAACCTATTTTTGCCGTTTTGGATTCCCCTACTCAGCTTTGATACCGTCGCATTGAAAAATTGTAGCATTTTGCTTTTTAGTGTTTTACTTGAAAACAATTTCTCCAACATTAGTAAGAGTTTGGACTATAGTATTTTTAATGTGCTATTTTTAGTCAGGTTTTGCTAAAAGAATTTTTGTAAGGTAAAAGTATATTTTGGATCAAAATTTCATTTTGGATCAATTTCATGCTGGAGTTGTAACTTTTAAAGCTCAAGAAAAATTATTAATGAAAATTGTTACTAAAACTCTTTGAACTTAAAAATATTTTAAAGATAATTATTTTGTAATAATATGTTACATGATTATTGACTTTTCCAAGTGTTCTTTCATTTTTTTTTTTTTAAAGATTTTATTTATTTATTTCACAGAAGGAGAGAGATCACAAGGAG
>LNAC01001760.1:0-17292 GCA_002007465.1 Ailurus styani
GCTGCAGGAGGTGAGCAGGTGGTGAGCAGGTGAGCGCTGCAGGTGGTGAGCAGGTGGTGTGCAGGTGCCCCTGTATATGTGCCTGTCTTCAGGGTTGGAATCTCTTGTGTCATTTTTGGAAGCTAAACATTTATTCTTGATGCCCAGGGAGTCTAAGAGGTACATGTGAGTGGGTTTTGTGGGGATGAAAAGGATCAGAGGCCTGAGTTTGAAACTGAGTAAAAACAAAAATACATTTTCAGTATACATAAACAGTATCTGTTACTAATAGTAGGGAAGTGACTACTTAGTTTCATCGAGTACTAGGCGGTAGGGACAGATCTTTGGAAGTAGAAAGCCAGAGTCTCCAGCCAACAGATCTGGCCCTCACTGTGACCCTGGATCCTTCCAAAGTGCTTAGTGGGAGACCACGCCCCTCTGTCCCCCCTGCTCCCCACAGAATTTTCCAGTGAAACTCCCACTTGACATTAGGGCTGCATTGCGGCTGGTTGGGGCTAGAAAAGAGGTGTCCTCAGCGAAGGAAAGGGGCGGGTGCTCGGGCACGCTTGGCACAGGTGGGCAGGGCGTCCTGGCGGCTGGGGCAGGTGTCCTGACCGTCCCGCACCCTCCCAGTGTCTACTCAGGACACCAGTCCGTGCTGGTGCCCCCGCTGGAGCTGGAGAGCAATGTGTCCCTGTGGCTGTCCGCGGTCAGCCAGTACAGGGCCCGGGTCACCTTCTGCTCCTACTCGGTGATGGAGATGTGCACCAAGGGCCTGGGAGCGCAGACGGGCGTCCTCAGGGTGAGCGCGCGGCCCTGCCTGCTTTCCTGTCCGAGTGCCCAACCAGGGGCTCCTCCTCCATCCTAAACTGGACTCCGGGAACCTTAAGCAAAGACCCCCAAGCTCTGCTCAGGCTGTTGGTGGAAAGAGAGTAGAGCTCCGGGCCCTTTGCGCCGGCCCACCACCTGCTGTGAGCACCTTCCGGGGGGGCCCCCGAGGTCCCTCCCTTCCCCGGCACACCCCACCCAACAGAGGAGGGTGTGAGAGCCAGGCAGGGGTACAGGGACCAGAGTGCGGGGGCGGGGGGCGGAGGCACCCCCTCCAGTACCTTCACGCTTAGGCCCCTGGGGACCTGAGAGCCAGTGAGGGAGACGCAGGGGAGGAGGGGGCCGGGGTTTGTGGTTTGCCTCCCCCTTGCCCTGCTCCTGTTCCTGCGCCAGCTGCCCCCGGGCGCCCTGCGAGTCTTCCTCAGACGGCTCAGGACCACGCTGCCCGCCCTCCCACAGATGAAGGGGGTGAACCTGTCCTGCGTGCGCACCTGCATGGTGGTTGCGGAGGAACGGCCCAGGATCGCGCTCACGCAGTCCTTCTCCAAGCTGTTCAAGGGCCTGGGGCTGCCGGCCCGCGCCGTGAGCACCACGTTCGGGTGCAGGGTCAACGTGGCCATCTGTCTCCAGGTAAGGCCTGTGGGGGAGCCCCCAGCCCCGCCCCCAGCCTCCACCCTGCCGCCCTCCGTGTGCTGTCCGTGGTCCCTGCTCGTGTTCTGAGCCTCTGATGTTCCTCCCGTACTTCAGTTCAGCTCCGTGAGCTAGGAGAGTTTATTGTAAAGATACTCTAGTCTCCTGGATGAATGAAGCCTCCTTTGGGAACAACACTTTCTTGAGCAGTGACTGTTCACTTCCCTGGAAAAATCTATGAGGTGGATACAACATGTAACTAGTTTAGAAACATTAATTAATGGGGTGGTTTGTATTGCCCTAAATTCATTTTTGAAACATTAAGGTATTTTACTTACTAAAAGGAAACACAAAGTTTCAGAAAATGAATAGCCAGAGTGCTGTTTACTGCTGCTTCCGATGACGGGCTATTTTCCGGGTTTGGTACTAGTGTCTCCATTTCACTTCTCTGTGAAAACACACTGGATGCCTTCCTCCTGGACCTGGTAGAGGCACGACGGGCCGGAAGGCATCCGTGGGGCCAGAGCAGGGCCGGGTGCAAAGCCGGAGCCTCTGTGCAGCCACGGTCCTTGGCGCCCGGCGCGCGCGTCCGTGGCCTGCCTGCCTCCGGCACAGGGCCGGTCCCGCATGTGGACACCACCCGCCTGTTGTCCTGGCGTTTCTGCCGACGTCTCTCTACGTGAAGACTCTGCTGGCCTCTCTGAGCCTCAGACCCTTGCCGGTGGCCGGAGGAGGTGGGCTGGGGCCCCGGCTGACGTCCCTCCCTATTGTGGAGAGTACGACCGAGTGTCAGGCTGCCGATGCGGATCCCAGGCTGGGCGTGAGCCCCTTACTCTCTGCTCGGCCGCTAAAAGCTCCTGCCCTCTTCTCTCGACGTTTGAAGGCATCTGTACTGTTTGTTGGCGTGTGGGACGCCACGTAGGATTGCCAGAATCTTAGTGGGTTGTTCATGTTTGTGCTTTGAGATACAGTGACGTATTTTGCTTTCTCTTCCGCGTGTTTCTCACGTGGTCTGTTGCTCTCTGTTTGTTTCCTGTGGCTGTCTCCTCCCTGTCTCCCTCTGCTGGCCTTCTTTGCCTCTGTCAGCCCAACAGGCTGGGAAAGCTGGCTGAGCAGGTATGACCTTGACCTCAACCTCAAGGCACCTCTGTGCTTCCCCCAAGAGTTCTTGTGGCCTTCTTGTGAATTCCAGACACATGCGCGTTTCTTCCCTGTCTGACTTTGCTCCCAGTGGGTGTTACTAACATATTACAAAAGCTCCTTTGAAACCAGATGTAAGAGCAAAGCTATTTTCAGAAGAATGTACCAGTCCTGGCGTTGCCAGCGGAGGAAGGGCGGTGTTTGGTCTCAGAGGAGACGCTTGTCTTAACCAGGGCAAACCTGGGTTCTGCAGAGAGTGACGTCGAGCAGAGTGGCCCTCTGACTCGATGGCCCTTGTCGACTCAGTGGACCTAACCGCCTCGGCAGGGCCGATGCCGAGTGTCCGGTGGGGGGGGTGGAGGGTCAGTCCCCGAGAGAGCCTGCGCTCCGCTCAGCCCTTGGTAGAATCCGGGGGGCTGGCGGGAGGCCAGGCCTGGTGACGGCTTGGCGGCAGTGCCCTCCCGAACGACGGTGCTGTTGGTACCATCGCACGGAGGGCAGTGACCAGCGGGAGCACAGAGCGGGTAGAACTGACGAGTGAAACTGCAGGGTTTTCCTGGATGCTTCACTCGAGCGTCCGGCAGGTAGATGTTGGGATGGAAGGCGTCCGCCCCCCGGCGGGCTCCCTGCGGCAGGTAGAGGTGCTGCCTTCCTGGGGTCCCCGGGGGGCCTGGGAGGCGCCGTCACGCGCTGCACCCACGTGGAGGGAGATGCCGTCCTGCAAACCCAGTGAAGGGCGGTTCCTCTGCTGCCCCCTTTCAGGGCACGGCCGGCCCGGACCCCACCACCGTCTACGTGGACATGAGGGCGCTGCGCCACGACCGGTAAGGGCCTGTCCGCACCCGCTGGGGAGCACGCGTGGGCTGCGTCACAAGCCGACCTCCTGCACCCTGGGTTAGCAGCTGGCCGGCTGGCCCCTGGGGAGCCTGGGCTGCCTTCTCGTCCCCTGGTGTCGCTGCGGGTCGGGCAGCGTCCTGTGCCCTGTGGTTCATGGGGTGAAAGCAGCTACCGCACGCCCGGCCTGTGTCTTCTCAGGGCTAAGAAAACAAGTGAGCCAGCCAACGGCAAGCACGTTCTTCCCACGATGCCATTTTAAGACCGGACTTAGTGTTTGCGGCGTAAATGTCCGCTGGGGGCCACGGTGTGTCCCTGTGGGTCTGGGTCCCTCCCAGCTCCGAAGCTAGGTCCTGGTTCTGGACCTTCAGTCCGGCCTGCGGGTCCAGGGGGGGCCCCAGAGAGAGCCGGAGCAGTCCCCTGCCCTGAGTTGCAGCCCGTCAGCAGGCTGTCACTGCTCCAAGGTCACGGCAAGGTCTTGTGAGTCTAAAGGCAAGGCATTGTCCACAGACCGACCTTTCGAGTGATAATCAGTCTCTGATGGCCTTTTCCCTTGTTAATTTTCAGGGTACGTTTGGTAGAACGGGGTTCCCCGCACAGTCTGCCATTGACGGAGTCTGGAAAGGTAGTAGCAGCGGGAACTTGGCCCCTGGTGGGTGCTGAGAATCCAACATGTCCTAATGGACACAGGTCGACCGGGGTCGCAGCTGGGCTGATGCCGAGAGCTCCTCTCCTCCTCACCACTCACACGAGGACATCAGAAAGGAGGGGAAGGGCAGAGGCCGGAAGGAGCTCCCACGGTGGGGCTTGAGCCCGCTGGGCCTCTTGGGTCAGGGCCCGATGCCTCCGGGGGGGTCTGGAGAACAGGTGTCCTCAGAACCAGAGAAAGTTTGAGGGAAGGAAGAGCACCCTCACGGCTTTCTCCGGCGGTGCGATGCAGTGGGGGGATGGTCTGGGCGCCAGGAGACAGCAGGGTCAAGGGCAGGGCCGCATGCCCAGCATCACGGCCAAGAACAGACGGCCCCCAGTCTCAGGGCTTCCACAGCGCCCGCTGCGTGTCCGAGCCGGGCCGAGGGCAGGGGGCGGCCCACCCTGTACCTGCACAGTCCCAGAGGCAAGAAGTGGAGGTTGGCCCAGGCCGCACAGCCTGGAAGGGCCCCCCGATTCTGCTCCCACACGGTTCGGGTCACAGCGGCCTCTAGGGAGAGGGTAGTGGGGTCGGCAACAGGACAAGCCTGTGTGCCTGCAGAGGGTGACCAGGGTCAGGGTCCTGAGGAGGAGCAGCCGCAGACAGGAGGGGAGAAGGCTACACTGGCGCACAGTCCTGGGGTGGGAGCGTGGGCCTTGGAGGGGCCAGTGTGACTGAGTGAACAGGGGGGGGCGGGGGGTGGGCAAGGAGGGAGGATGACCATGGACGACAGGGCCTGCATCCCCATGTTCCTGTGACCCTTGACCCTTCCTCCTGCCTGCCTGGAGGTCCCCATCGCCCTCTGTCTCGCATGTGGGGACGTCACCCGAGTCAGGTGGTCCGAGGGGAGCCCGTGTCCCTGCGTGCCTGAGCCGGCCGGCACAGCATCGCACAGACTTCCTGTCCTCACGCGAAGCTCCCCAGGCCGGGCGGGGGGGCCCCCCGCCGCGCGGCAGAGGCGCGGANGCAGACAGAGCCTGGCAGCAGGCCAGTGGTGTGTGGATGGCACCCCACACTCGGGGGCCCTGAAAGGCTGGTTTTCCTCATGTGGCCTTAGTGAAAGCCCCAGGTGTGGGAGATGCTATGGAAACCCTCCTTATCCCTCTTGGCATCGGAAATAGGGTCCATTCGTAGGAGCTGGGATAATTTTTCTAAGATTCACATTTATTTTTATTTATTAAAAAGTCTCTTATTTCTGTGAAAAATCAGAGTCTGATTTAGGTTGGCTTCTAACCGTCCTGATCACTCACGTTCTCTTTCCAGATCCTCCCTGGGGTGAAAGTCATTATTGCTCACACTGAAACCAAAGGGCCCCTTGGAGACTCACACCTGGGAGAGGTAAGGCGGGGGGCCCAGAGCCCCGTGACCTCACCAGCTGCTCCGTCCCGTCACCCCCGCCTGTGCCCGAGGCAGTTCTCCGGAGTTCTCGGTCCCAGAGCAGGGCACTTGAGTTCTGTGGGCACTGGGTGGCTCCGCTTGCAGAGCAGCCCCGGAGGAGGGGCGGCCGGACGGACGCTGGGGGCGGGGGTCCCGTCTGTGCTCGGGATGCCGGCTCCGCGGGCGGTGCCGTGCGACAGCATGTTGTGCATGTGAGTGGGTCCCGAGTGGCTCAGGGCCGGAGGGGCCGCTCCCGGGGGCCGGGGCCCGGCGGCCCAGTCGCAGGGGAAAGGTCTCAGGCTTTTGGTGCCAGGCTCTGTGGGCGTGCGGCAGGCGGGCGCGAGGACCAGTGTGCTCTGCTGTGCCTGCTTCCGGGCTCCGGGTCCCTGCACAGATGCCACCCCGTGTGGCTTCCGGCGTTGCTCAGCGTCCCGATCAGAAGGTGTCCCGGTCCCAGGGCTGGGTGTAGTGAGCCCGGGGCCTCCCTGCTGCCCTCCTGCTTCCTGGCCGCTGGACCCAGGCCTGTTAGAGCAGCAGTTTGCCCCCACGGCAGTCACGGAGGGTCTGTGCCAGGCTGGGAACCTGGCTCTCAGGGCAGAAGGCCCTACTGGCCGCCCCGCGGCCTCCTTCGGATGCTGTCTGTGGGGCGTCTGGAGAGCGGAGCGTGGGTCCTGGCTGGGCCGTGTGGAGAAGGACACCCCGGGGGGCCCCGCCGCCTGCGTGCGGCCGCCGGGAGCGTGGGTGCACTGGACTCGGCGTTGGCGAGGGGCCCCGCTCTCGCCCTCTGGGCCCCGCAGATCTGGGTGAGCAGCCCCCACAACGCCAGCGGCTACTACACCGTGTACGGCGAGGAGGCGCTGCACGCCGACCACTTCAGCGCCCGGCTGAGCTTCGGGGACACGCAGACCGTGTGGGCGCGGACGGGCTACCTGGGCTTCCTCCGGAGGACGGAGCTCACCGACGCCAGCGGAGGTGAGGCTGCCCCGAGCGCGAGGAGCCCGGGCCCCGCGGGTCGCGCGGGCGCCCTCCTGAGGCTGTGACCTGTCCGCAGAGCGGCACGACGCGCTGTACGTGGTGGGCGCCCTGGACGAGACGCTGGAGCTGCGCGGCCTGCGCTACCACCCCATCGACATCGAGACGTCCGTGGTGCGGGCGCACAGGAGCGTCGCCGAGTGGTGAGAGCCAGCCGCCGGCGTCTGCCCTGCCTCTGGCCTCGTTGCCGCCGGGGGCCGTGACCCTGAGGGTCCCCCTCGCTAGGAAGCCGGAGCAGGCTCAGGCACAGCCTTCCGCCTCGGACTCGGGGGTCTCCTTCAGGGCTGTGGGTCGGGATGGGTGGGGAGCCCTCGAGCGCGTGTCAGCCTGACCCCGACCTTGCTGACGATGTTGTGCGGTGCTGCAGGGTCAGCGCCCATTCGCGGTTCGCCTTCCTCGGCGTTTGGCCCTGTTTCCCACAGGTCGGGGGCCCAGAAGCCTGTGCCCTGCGCCGTGTGATGCCGCCTGTCTTGTCCCGCAGCGCCGTGTTCACCTGGACCAACCTGCTGGTGGTGGTGGTGGAGCTGGACGGGCTGGAGCAGGACGCGCTGGACCTGGTGGCTCTGGTCACGAACGTGGTGCTGGAGGAGCACCGCCTGGTCGTGGGCGTGGTGGTCATCGTGGACCCCGGCGTGATCCCCATCAACTCGCGGGGCGAGAAGCAGCGCATGCACCTGCGGGACGGCTTCCTGGCCGACCAGCTGGACCCGATCTACGTGGCCTACAACATGTGAGCGCGGCTCCTCGGCCCCCCACCCCACCCGCTGGGCCTCCCGCGGCCGGAACCGGCAGAGGCATCGGGCCGCCAGCGGCCTCAGGAGAAGGGCCCCGGTTCTCCCGAGCACCGCGCCCCTTCTCTCCCTGCTGCGGCAGACCCGTCTCCAGGCTCCCCAAATCTCACTTCAGAAACCGCTTCCCGGGCCACTTGAAGAAACGTCCTCCTCTTCCAGGACATTGAGGAGAACAGGAATGTCGGTACTTGCACGGAGGTCTGCCCGAGGGAGGCAGGCCCGGCTCGGGGAGGGGAGTGATTGCAAGTGCGCTACTGTGTTGCAAGTTTGCACTTTTTTTAGGCTAAATTTAAAAAATTCAATAATTTTTTCCCACTTCCTATACAGACTTTATGCTAGGATGAGCTTGAGGCCCCTAGTCCATGTGTGTCCCTTCTGTTTCACAGGGAGGGGCGGGGCGGGGGAGGGGGTCCTGCCCAGTGCCCCCCCCCATTCATGGGGCACTTCCTGTGCTGGTTTGTTGTGGACACGCTGAGAACGCGTGTGCCCGACCATCCACGCTTGTGGTCACTGATACTCGGGAAGTGCCACTGGGGCCGTCAGGTTAGATGCTTGCTTTGGGGCAGATAAACCAGCATTTGGTCTTAAACCACTGTTCTAGGTTTTAACTTCATGCTGTTTAGTTAACGTCCTTATTTCCTAACCCTCACTGTATCAGTTAGTTCTTCTCAGTCCATGGAATTGTATTGAATTGTCATTTTTTGTCCTGTTCCACGGACTTGGAGGCGTGGGTGGCAGCCCCTGAGGCGTTCAGGTCCTCGGCGGGGCCCGCTGAGCACCCTGCACGCGGTCGAGAGGCCGTGGACACAGCCTCGTCCCCCCACCCCGACCGTGGCTCTCACAGTTTGAGTCGTGTGCCTATAAAACTTGGCCAGACCGCATTCAAACTTGGTGAAACTGACTGGTCCAATATTATAGTAAGCCTAAATCAAAGAGGAGAATGTAAAACCCTTTAGATACTTATAAGAATTTGAAGCGAAGCTCAAATATAAGATTATTTTTATATAGCTATTAAAGAGTATGTTACGAAGTTGTGGGGTTGTGGGGGGATTGCGAGTGGGAAAGTTTATGAATCATGCACGCTCCCTAGGAACGACCAGGTGCTTCTGGAGTTAGCCTGGAGCAGTGCCTAACACAGCTGTTATTAACTCCCTACTGTTGGGACTCCACCACCGAGCGGGTCTGGCCGGCGGGCCAACTCGCACGTCTCTTCTTTGGCTGCAGGGAGCACGTGCACGTGGTCCTGCTCGCCTGCGGTGTTGGGCTGCGGCGGATGTGTTACCGCGTACTGGAATTCTCACACCCCTGCTGTAATTATGTACATGATCTCTATAACTTATTCTTCGACCTGCAGAGGTTCTAGCCGTGGACCGAGCGACCTCCCTTGACTAGAATGGCCGGCGGGGAAAACTACCGAACCCTCCTCCTAATGTTGTCGTTTTACAGCAAACAGATAGTGTAAAATTTTTGTATTGAGAGGTCAGTGGCAGTAAGACAAAGTGTCTTGTAAATTAAGATTTTAAGAAGCATATTAAAATGTTTTAAAATTCCTCTCTGGGAATTCTGTATATCACACTAAAATTTTTTTATATCATTATGTTAATAAAAGTTATTGACTTTGTAATTCTGCCCTTTGAAACGTGTGAAAATGTTTTTTAAATCACCCCAAATAGGATGTATTTTATTATGCATTCTTTTTTCCGAATATAAAAGCATTTATGCTTACAGCATAAAATCTACAAAGTACCATAAGTGTGAAGAAGAAAAGTAAGATCGCCTCTTACCCTACCTCCTGCGTAATAGCAGCGTTCGCATTTGATAAAAACCCTTCCAGGAGTTAATTTTTTCTTTATTAAAGTCTTTACAAAATTAGGATCATATGCTTTTATATCCATTTTTGTACTTAATAAATTACAGACTTTTAATCTGTCACACATATTCTCCTACATGTTTTAACCACTGTGTCCTCTGGCTGTGCCGGGGCCCGTGTGGCTCCTGCTGTCCGCCAGCGTCGTGGGACGCAGGGCACAGCGCTGAGTACCCGCCCATCCTCAGGGGCTGCCGCTGTCTCAGACGAGGTTCCTGCAGGGAGAGTGACCAGGTCAGAGTTCATCCCCGTCTGAAAGGCCGTGTCGGGGTGGCCTCTTGCCGGCAGCCCCCAGTACCGGCGACCGACTCTTGGCCGAGATTAAAACAAGTCCTCGCCAAATTGATAGTCAAATAAGTGTCATGTCTGGTTGTGTTAAATATGTTTCCATGTGTCGTTTTGATTTCTCATTTGATTCATTCTATTCAAATCTGCCGATTCTTTCTGTGCTCAGAGGTTTTTTGGTAGTTTCAAAAGTGAGTTAGCTCAGAGGTTTTTAGGGTTAGCTCAAAGGTTAGACACTACTGTGTCTAGTAGGTCATTTGTATCTTGATGTTGTTTGCTTTAATTTAGGGTTTTTTAAAAGCATTTTATTTATTTGAGAGGTAGACACAGAGCTAGCATGAACCGGAAGGAGGGGTGCGGGGGCCAGGATCAGGGAGGAGAGGGAGAAGCAGGCTCCTGCTGAGCAGGGAGCCCGATGTGGGGCTCGATCCTGGGACTCCAGGATGGGAGACTTCCTGGGGCAGAGCCTAAGGCAGATGCTTCACTGACTGAGCCACCCAGGTGCCCCAATTTAGCTTGTTTTTTAAGTGTTCTAATTATTTTATGCAAACTGTGGTTACTTGTGCTTAATTTCAGATTATGAATATAGCTGACTTGTTTCAAAGTGATTCTACTAGGATGGTCAGCATAACCATGATCTCCCCTTGTGCAATGGAGCCTCTGCTTTGGGTGAGAAGCCACCGAGGCAGGAGCCTGATCCTCCTCGCCCAGCTTGTAAGCTGCTGGTTTCACGCCGGGAGAGACAAGCTGAGAAGACCCGAGGGTAGGCCTGCCCGCCCCTCCCCCGCCACTGATCCCAGACGTCTGAGGGGGTGTGTCCCGCAGGAGTGGGTGTGTGCGTGGGTGTGTCACCCGGAGGGGGTGTGTCCCTCAGGAGTGGGCGGCTGTTCCCAGTCCTGGGTCTAGAACCAGCGCCTGGAGGGAGAAGTGGGCTCTCGGACAGGTAGCTCCTCGTCTCTTCCCAAAGGAACTGACTGTACTTGCACCCGAGCATGAAGAAGTCCGATCACCAGGGAACTTTTTAAAAACAGTAGGAGTTGTGGTGAAAGGCCACTGGAAAGAGATTCAGAGATTCAGTGAAGGAACTGGCTGAACTGTAGGCCAGCAAATTTGCGGGCGAACCAGGAAGAGAGATGGTGGGGAAGAGCCCTCCTGGGGTTACAGCAAGTCTCAGACACTGACCTTGGGAGCTGTTTCCTCAGTGAATCCCACGTTGGGTCAAGTTAGGCTCTAGGGCTCTCCACACCTCTGCCAGCCCGGCCTGTTGGGAGCAGGAGCCACACCAGAGGCTTCACACCGCGCAGAGGGGGACAAATCTCACTAAAGTAATTCAGCCGGTCACTGCACGTGAAAACAACAAGCCCGGGGTTGGGGGGGGGGGGGGTAGAGGGAGGGGCAAGAACCCAGAATTGCTACAGCGTACTATCTAGAATGTGTAGATGCCCCCCAAAATTATGAAGCATGGAAAGAAAGAGAGAAGGATGATCTCTACACCAGGAAAAAGAAGACAACAGAAGTTTCCTGTGAGATCAGCCAGGTGTCAGACTTAACGAAGACTCGAAAGTAGCCACTTAAAATACATCACAGCATGAAGGAAGCTATGATTAAAGAAGTAAAGGAAGGTATGATGACAATGTCACATCAGAGAATATCAATAGAAAGATCAAAATAAAAGATATAATGTATAATATCTTATAACATGTTTATACGTTCCATAGATGTCATTTATGTAATATATGTCACATAATATGTTATACAAATACATGTCTAAAATATGCAATATATTTACATACATAAAAATACCAAGTGGAAACTTCTAGAGTCAGTAAAGTATAAGAGCTGAAATGAAAAACTCACTGGGGGTGCTCAGCAGTACTTCTGGACCGGGAGAAGATTTGGCGCACTTGAGGGTAGATCGATAAAGATTATGCATCCAGAGAGAACAGAGAGGCAAGAAAGATAAAAACGAGGAGAGCCTCAGAGAAATGTGGGGCACCACTAAGCTCACCAACCATGTGTAATGGGAATACCAGAAGGAGAGAGAAAAAAAGAAAAAAACTTGAAGAATTAGCGGCTGAAAACTCCTCCAAATATGTTGAAAAGTGCTAACCTACACATGAGGGAGCTGAAGAAACTTCAGTTTGGAGAAACACATACAGCTGATCCTTGACCAACATGAGCTTGCACGGGCCCTTTTGTACACTGATTTTCTCTCGGCAAATACCATACAGTACTGTAAATATATTTTCTTTATGATTTTGTCAACATTTTCTTTCCTATAGCTTACTTTATTGTAAGAAAACAGTATATAGGGCGCCTGGGTGGCTCAGTGGGTTAAAGCCGCTGCCTTCGGCTCAGGTCATGATCCCAGGGTCCTGGGATCGAGGCCCACATCGGGCTCTCTGCTCAGCAGGAGGCCTGCTTTCTCCTCTCTCCTCTCTCTCTGCCTGCCTCTCTGCCTACTTGTAATCTCTCTCTCTGTGTCAAATGAATAAATAAAATCTTTAAAAAAAAAAAACAGTATATAAAACACATACAAATATCTGTCCATCGACTCCTTGCATTATTGGTCAACAGGAGGCTGTGAGCAGTTAAGTTTAGGAGGAGTTAAAAATTATACATGGATTTCCCACTGCCCAGGGTCACCATCTGTAACCTTGTTATTCAAGGGTCAGCTGTACAGTAAAGATACTGAAAGTCACAGGGGAAATTGAAATCTACAAGAGAGAAAAACTTGCCCCTCACAAGGGAACCGCAAGGACCAACAGCTGAATTCTCAGCAGCAATCACAGGCCAGAAGACACTAGGGGGACAGTCAGAGAGCCCAAAGAAAAGAACTGTCAACCAGGAATCACGTAGAAGTGGAGGCAAAATAAAGACATTCCCAGATGCTGGCCAAGCCCCTTGGGCTAAAGCAAGTGATCCCAGATGGTAATTCAAATTCCAATGAAAAGAAAAAACAAGGCACAGTGATAAAGTTAGCGGTAATTATTTAATTATAAAAGATGATATAAATGCATATTTTTCTCCTTAACTAATTTAAAAAGAAATCACATAAAATAATACGCATATTATATAATGTTAGTCTTTTTTTTTTAAGATTTTATTTATTTATTTGACAGAGAGATCACAAGTAGGTAGAGAGGCAGGCAGAGGGAGAGGAGGAAGCAGGCTCCCCGCTGAGCAGAGAGCCCTATGCGGGCCTTGATCTCAGGACCCTGAGATCATGACCTGAGCCGAAGGCAGAGGCTTAACCCACTGAGCCACCCAGGTGCCCCGTAATGTTAGTCTTATACATACAGAAATATAGTATATGTGTAATATTTTTGCCAATAACAGCACAAAAGAAGTGGGTGGGAGCAAAGCTGTAGCAGGCCACGTCACAGATGGTAAAGTAATAACTATAACAATGTATTGTTGGGTTTATAACATTAATAGGTGTACTGTGCCTCACAATCATACCATAAAAGGAAGGAAATGGAATAGGTATGCAGGAGTCGTGTTTGTATGTCTCACTGGAATTAAGCTAGTATGAATCTGAAGCTGATTGTGATACGTTGTGTGTGGTGGGCCCTTAAAGCAACCACCAGACAAACAGCCCCAAAAATATCATTCAAGAAATCCACAGGCGTCATTAGAAAATATTCATTTAGGGGCGCCTGGGTGGCTGAGTAGGTTAAGTGTCAGGCTCTTGATCTCAGTTCAGGTCTTGGGGGGTCGTGAATTCAAGCCCTGTGTTGGGCTCCATACAGGGCATGGAGCCTACTTAAAAGAGAGAGAAAGAAAAGAAAAAAGGAAATATTCACTTAATGCCAAAGGAAGTGATAAAGGAGGGTTCAGAGGCACAAAGCATTAAATGCGAATGGGTGAAGGGCACCTGGGTGACACAGTGGGTTAAGCATCAGACTCTAGGTTTTGGCTCAGGTCATGATGTCAGGGTGGTTAGATGGAGCCCCGCCCCCCATCAGGTTCCACACTCACTCTCCCTGCCCCCCAACTTGTGCTCTCTCTCTCTCAGATAAATACATCTTTATTTTTTTTTAAGATTTTATTTATTTCACAGAGGGAGAGAGATCACAGGAGGCGGAGAGGCAGGCAGAGAGGCAGGCGGGGGGGGGGGGGAAGCNCCTCGATCCCAGGACCCTGAGATCATGACCTGAGCCGAAAGCAGAGGCTTTAACCCACCGAGCCACCCAGGTGCCCAGATAAATACATCTTTAGAAGGAAATAAAACCCTTTAAATATGAATGGGTGAAATAATTCATCCAAAACCCAAAAGTTATCAGACTATGTATATATGAGAAAAGACCCAAGTATATGGTACAGACAAGAGACATCCTTTAGATTCAAAGATACTAATAGATTGAAAGTAAAAGAATGGAAAAAAGTAATTCTGGCAAATAGGAGCTACATGACAGCTGCACTGGCTAAACTAATATCAGATAAAATAGACTTTAACACCAAAAAAAAATTGCTAGAAGAGATAAAGTAGGACATTTTATAATGACAAAGAATTCCTCAGGAAGGCCTAATAATTATAAAGATATATGCACCTAACCGTAATAGATCACTGAAATACATGGAGCCGAAGCAGACAGAAATGAAGGAAGGAGTGATAATTGGAGACTTTAGTCCCCTGTTCTCTCTTTGTGGAGTAGAATAACCAAGGAGAAGACCAACAAAGACACCGAGGACCTGAACAGCAGTATAAATCACCTAGACACAGGCATTTACAAAACACTCCATTCAGGAACAACAGAGTGCTTCTCAAGTGCGCATGAGAATTGTCTGGGCTAGACCATATGCTAGGCCATAAAACAAACTTCAGTAAATCTTAAGAAGATAAAAATCACACAAAGTATGATCTTTGACCACAGTGGACTAAATTGAAGAATCAGCAGGGAAAAAATTGAGAGACTGACAAATATGTGGAAGTTGAGCAACACATCCCTAAATAACCAGTGGATCAAAGAAGAAATCAAAAGGGAAATAAGAAAATACTTCAAGATGAGTGAAAATGAGGACAATATATCAAAACTTATGGGATACAGCTAAAGCAGTGCTTAGAAGCAAATTTATAGCCATGGATGCCTATGTGAAAAAAGATGCCAAATCAATAACCTAACTTTCTACCTAAAGACATGGCAAAAGGAAGAGCACACTATGCCTAAAGCAAGAGAAGAAAGGAAATAATAAAAGTAGAAATTAATGAACAAGCAACAGATGGGTCGCCTGGGTGGCTCAGTCAGCTAAGCGTCTGCCTTTGGCTCAGGTGATGATCCCAGGGTCCTGGGATTGAGCCCTGCGGCAGGCTCCCTGCTTTGTAGGGAGCCCACTTCTCCCTCTTTCTTGCTCTCTCTCAAATAAATAAAATCTTTAAAAAATAAATACATCTTTTAAAAATAATAAGAATAAACAGATAACAGAAAGTCAATGAAAACAACTTGTTCTTTCAAAGCTGACAAAACTTTAGGTTGACCAAGAAAAAAATAAGAGACTCAAGTTACTAGAATCAGAACAAAAGAGGGGACATTACTACCAACCTTATAGAAATAAGCAATATTCTAAAGGAATACTATGAATAATGATATGCCAATAAACTAGATGAGTGGCCAAATTTCTAGAAAGACACAAATTACAAAACCTGTCTTAAGAAGAAAGGGACAATCTGAACAGACCTATAGCAAGTAAAGATAATGAATAAGTAATTTAAGAACTATCCACCCAGATGGCTTCACCACTGAAATCTACCAAACATCTAAAGACGATTTAATACCAGTTCTTCACAAAACCTTCCTAGAATAAGAAAAAGGCCAATATTACCTGATACCGAAACCAAAGATATTACAAAGACTGGAAAACAAAAGATCAAGGTCTCTTACAAACATGGACAGAAAAATCCTCAAAATAAATAAATAAATAAATAAACCCCAAACCCATCAACATACAGAAAGATGCAAAAGAATCATATACCATAACCACATGGAATTTATCCCAGGAATGCAAAGTCGGCCTAACATCTGAGACTCAATCAAGGTAATCTGTACCAATAGAATGAAAACCGAAACCACATGATCATTCTCAATAAACGTAGAAGAACCCCTGACAAAACCCAACACTCCTGGAGTAGAAGTCACTTCCCAGGAAAAAGGGCACCTACGCCCCCCAGCTAGCATCATACTTACTGGTGAAGGACGGGATGCCTCCCCCGAAATCAGGAATGTTCCCCAGGGTATCACACAAGGTGTGGCCACCGGGAGAGGAGGTGGGGGCCCCTTCAGGTAGATCCACACACCAGCCAACAGCCGGCTGGGGGGTCTGGCTGCCGTGAGCTCCCTGCTCGGGGCCCTCAAACGCTGGGGTTGCTGAGGTCTCCCCCGCCCTCATCTGCTCTTGGGACACCCATCATACAGGGAAGACGGGACAATTCTAGAAGGTTCTAGAAGGCTGATAGTGCTGTTTTACTAAGCTGGTCTTTCCTAACTCTCCTGAGGATAAGAATCACCTAAGTTCTTGTTCAGGCAGCCTCCCAACCGCCCTGGCCCCGACCCAGATCTGGGAGGCCAGGTGGCTGCGATGTCTCACAAGCTCCTTGTGGGAGCGAGGGGGCTGTGCTGGGAGCTGGGGAGCCTGGACCAGCCCACACTCCCTCCCTGGCGCCCACCCCCAGCCCCTCACAGACGGGAAGGTTTCAGGAGGGGTTCCCACGTGTGAGAGGTGATCTCCCTGTTAGGCGAGGGGCCCTGGAGGTGGGGGTCTTCGGAAATGCCTGGGGGCGTCGGGCTTTGTTCTTGAGGAGGTTCAGCCTCAGCCTTGGCTCTGCACCACACCCCCCTGCCCCCTGCTCCCTTGGCAGGGCCAGGGCTCAGGAATTCAGTGGTCGTCCCATACTCCCTGGCCTGCCGGCGGGCTACGACACAGTGTGTCCCCTGCCGCCCCCCAAGGCCATGAGGTGAGGGCTCCTCTCCGTCAGGGAGTCTGCTGCTTGTCTCGCCAGGACTGCGGCCAGGCTGCGCTGCCTGCTGGGATGCCTGCGGTCCAGAGGGTGGAGGATGCGTCCCCGGCCGGCCCCAGAGGCTTGGCAGCACTCGTCACAAACGTGGTCCTAGGCTTGGCCCCAGGCTCTCCGCGCTGTCAGACAGACTGGGCCGCTGGGTCAAGGCCGGGGAACCAGTGGGGCACAGGAATTGTGCGGCTGCGCTGAGCCTTGTGAAAAGCAGCCCGAGAAGACAGGGGTCGGTTAAGATGCGGGGTTCCCATCCTTGAGGCCCCGAATGAGCGGCCTTTGCTCCTGGCTGAAGTCGGGCTGATTTTCCCCCAGACGGGTCACTCCTCCCGGCGGGGGTGCCCGGGCCAGGTCGTGGGTGGTCAGACCCGCGCTGCCCTCCAGGCTGTGTGGGGACCCCATGTCGCCCCCCACAGCGCCAGACGCGGCCTGCGGGGGAGGACCGCTCACACGGAGTGGAGGTCAGAGGAGGACGGTGGGCGTTTTACAGCCCGGAAGCCCCCAGGATCTCCACAGGTGGCCCTGCTTCCCTCCTTGGGGTAAAGCAACACCCCCCGGGTGCGGGGTCAGGGGGCACACCCGCTGGGGCCAGTCCACTCCAGTTGGCTCCTGTCTGGTCTGGAAGCCAGGTGGACACCTGGGAGCTGAGTCCGCTGGAGCTTCTTGGAAGGCAGCGGGTTAGGGGGCTGCGGGCAGGGACCCTCTGCACCTGCGGCTGGAGCGGCCTCCCTGCCACCCGTGGGCCCTTTGTGCCAGGGCAACGCGGGCCCCAGGCCGAGCGGGCCTCCCACGCGGGCTCCTCCTCCTGCGCCCCCGTCACCCTCCCCCCACTGTC
>LNAC01001760.1:25455-35807 GCA_002007465.1 Ailurus styani
GGTTGGTTGGCCGGTGCTCCCCATGCGGCGGGCACAGCGCGGCTGCCGCCGGCTCGCCAGCGGGAAGAGGAGTTCGCAGTCTCCCCCTGCGGCCGCGGGAGCGCCCTCCGCTCACCCGCAGTGTGGCCTCCGGGGCAGAGCGGGGAGGGCTGCGGCGTCCGCAAGAGAGGGGCCTGCACGGGCCGGAGCCCACGGACACGGGCGGGACGGGGCGCCTGGCGGACAGGGGAGCGGCCGCGGGCAGACGGACAGAGGCGCGGCCGTGGACAGACGGACAGACGGACAGAAGCGCGGGGTGTCCGCGGCTCTCAGCCACAAGGCGACTTGGGCCCAGCACTCGTCCTTGGCCTTGGGCCCCCCCGTGCGGACACCCCGGCCGGGGTCTCCCTCACTCCCCTTGACCCCGCTGGCCCCGCGCCAGCCGCCCGTGCACCCCGACCCGCAGCCCGGGTCTCGGGGCGCCTCTCCCCTGATGCGGCGGGGGGCCCGCTGNCGACCGCGTAGCCCCCGCGCGGCCCTGGAACTGCTGCTTCGGAAGCGGCTCCTGGGGTCCGGGGCGGGGGCTCCCAGTCGCAGGGACGTCCCCGCGCTCCGAGGGCCGCGCTCCACAGGGACCCGGGGCGGAGGGCACCGCGCACTCAAGCCGTCCTCACCCGCGGGCAGGTCCCCGGGTCTGGGAACAGTCTGACTCGCATCGCCACCGGGGGGTCACGGCCTGTCCCCCGAGCTCCCGGACCTGAGCCGGGTGGACCCCGAGTCTGTCGGTGGCGCCAAGGCCTTGTGGACGCGGCCTGCGCTGGCACCGGGACCGTCAGGACGCTCCCTCCTCGCCGAACCCAAGGGCCCGCGGCTCCGGCGACGCAGCACCGGCTGGAAGAGAAGCTCCGGAGCCCACGCGTCCATCTCGGCGGGTTTATCAGACGCGGGCTCCGAGGTGACGCTCGTTCCTGGGTCACAAATCGGCACCACGGCGCCTCCCGCAAGTCGGAATTTGCGGTGTTGGGGTGCAGAGTCTGAGCCCCACCGGCTCGCCGTGGAGTTGCCTCAGCCCCTGGATGATGCTCAGACAGACATCCCCCGCCACCGCCAGGGAGCCCGCCCGGCTCACTTCCCTGCGAGCCCAGGAGCAACGAGACAGGAGAACCGGGGCCGCGTCCCTGGAGCTGCCCCTTCTCGTAGGGACAGTGAGCGGAGCAAAGCTGCGGCCCGGGCCTTCCGGACGTTCATGCCGCCCCCAGAGTCGGTAGAGACAAGGGTGGTGAGACCGCAAACCCATTTAACCTGCACTTCAGCCGGTGGGGCGCCGCGCGAATGCTGGAGAACCGTGTGCAGAGCGGGTGTGGTCCACTGGTGACCCGGGTTCAGCCGTGCTGCCCGCCCAGGCAGCCCCTGCCGCGCGGTGTCAGCTGCTGATTCACAGGGGCCTTTTACTCCAAACCAATCGCCTTTTTTTTTTCTTTTTGGTTAATGATTATATTTTTTCATTTAAATTCAATTCATTAACATTTAGTGTAGTGTTGGTTTCAGAGGTCGCGCTCAGTGATTCACCAGGTGCACATAACCCGCAGTCTCATCACGGCCGAGCCCCCCTTAGTGCCCCTCCCCCAGTCCCCCACCCCACCCCTCCCCTCCAGCAGCCCTCAGCTTATTCCCTATGCATTCAAGTCTTTTTTGTTTGCCTCCCCCTCTGATTTCTGGTTTTATCTTTCCCTCCCTTCCCTTACGTTCATCTGTTTCATCTGTTTTGTTTCTTAAATTCCACATGAGTGAAACCATAAGATAACTCTCTTCCTCTGATTCACTTATTTCACTCAGCATAATACCCTCTAGTTCCATCCATGTCGTTGCAAACGGTAATATTTCATTTCTGATGGCTGAGAAGTATTCCATCGTATATTTGAACCACATCTTCCTTATCCATTTGTTGATGAACATCGGGGCTCTTCCCATAGTTTGGCTATTGTAGGCATTGGTGATGTGAGAGCATTGGGGTGCAGATGTCCCTTCACTTCACTACATTTGTATTTTGGGGTAAATAGTAGTGCAATTGCTGGGTTGTAAGCAGCTCTATTTTTAACTTCTTTAGGAGCCTCCATACTGTTTTCCAGAGTGGCTGCACCAGCTTGCATTCCCACCAATAGGGTAAGAGGGTTCCCCTTTCTCTGCACCCTCACCAACATGTGTTGTTTCCAGACTTGTTAATTTTAGCCATTCTGACTGGTGTGAGGTGGGATCTTTTGATTTGCAGTTCTCTGTTGCCAAATGATGTTGAGCATTTTTTCATGTATCTGTTGGCCATTTGTATGTCTTCTTTGGTGAAATGTCCGTTCATGCCTTCTGCCCATTTCTTGATTGGATTATTTGTTCTTGGAGTGTCAAGTTTGATAAGTTCTTTATAGATTTTGAATAGGAGCCCTTTATGTGATAAGGCATTTGCAAGTATCTTCTCCCATTCTGTAAGATGTCTTTTGGTTTTCTCGACTGTTTCCTCTGCTGTGCAAAAGCTTTTTATCTTTTTTTTTTTAAGATTTTATTTATTTATTTCCCAGCAGGAGAGAGATCACAAGGAGGCAGAGAGGCAGGCAGAGAGAGAGAGGGGGAAGCAGGCTCCCTGCCAAGCAGAGAGCCCGATGCGGGCCTCGATCCCAGGACCCTGAGATCATGACCTGGGCCGAAAGCAGAGGCTTTAACCCACTGAGCCACCCAGGCGCCCCAAAAGCTTTTTATCTTGATGAAGTCCCAATAGTTCACTTTTGCTTTTGTTTCCCTTGCCTGTGGGGAGGTGTCTAGTAAGAAATTACCGTGGCCAAGGTCACAGAGGTTGCTGCCTCTGTTCTCCTCTAGGATTTTGATAGATTCCTGTCTCACCTTTGGTTCTTTCATCCATTTTGAGTCTATTTTTGTGTACGGTGTAAGAAAATGGTCCAATGTCATTCTTCTGCATGTGACTGTCCCATTTCCCAACACCATTTGTTGACAAGACTGTCTTTTCCATTGGACATTCTTTCCTGCTTTGTTGAAGATTAGTTGACCGTAGAGTTGAGGGTCCATTTGTGGGCTCTCTATTCTGTTCCATTGATCTATGTGTCTGTTTTTGTGCCAACACCATGCTGTCTTGATGATGACAGCTCTGTAATACAGCTCGAAGTCCAGAATTGTGACGCCACCATGAATTGTGATTTTTTTCCCCCAACATTCCTCTGGCTATTTGGGGTCTTTTCTAGTTCCATACAAATTTTAGGATTAATTATGAGAGGCCTGGGTGGCTCAGTCAGTTAAGCATCAGCCTTCAGCTCAGGTGATGATCCCAGGGTCCTGGAATTGAGTCCCCCATCAGGTTTCTTGCTCAGCAGGGAGCCTGCTTCTCCCTCTGCCTGCTGCTCCCCCGACTGCTGTTGCCCCTGCTTGTGGTCTTTCCCTCTGACAAATAAGCAAATAAAATCTTTATTAAAAAAACACGAACTTTTAGGATTATTTATTCCAGCTCTGTGAAAAATGTTGATGGCATTTTGATAGGGATTACATTGAATATATACATTGCTCTGGGTAACATAGACATTTTAACGATATGTATTCTTCCAATCCATGAGCATGGAACAGTTTTTCCATTTCTTTGTGTCTTCCTTAATTTTTTTCATGAATGTTCTATAGTTTTCAGAGTACAGATACCTTTGCCTCTCTGGTTAGGTTTATTGTTAGTTATCTTATGGTTTTGGGTGCATTATAAATGGGATCGATTCCTTAATTTTTCTTTCTTCTGTCTCATTGTTAGTGTATAGAAATGCAACTGTTTTCTGTGCATTGATTTTATATCCTGCCACTTTGCTCAAATCCTGTATGAGTTCTAGCAATTTTAGGGTGGAGTCTTTTGAGTTTTCCACATAGACTGTCATGTCATTTGCAAAGAGTGAGAGTCTGACTTTTTGGATGCCTTTCTTTTTTTTCTTTTTGTTGTCTGATTGCTGAGGCTAGGACTTCTGGGACTATGTTGAACAACAGTGGTGAGATTAGGCATCTGTGTTCTGTTCTTGACCTTAGGGAAAAGCTCTCAGTTTTTCCTCATTGAAAATGATATTCCTGTGGGCTATTCATATATGGCTTTTATGATATTGAGTTATTTCTCCTCTATCCCTGCACTGTGAAGAGTTTTGATCAAGAAAGAATGCTGTACTTTGTCAAATGCTTTTCCTGTATCTATTGAGAGGATCATATGGTTCTTGTCCTTACTTTTATTAATGTCTTGTATCACATTGATTGATCTGTGGATGTTGAACCACACTTGCAACCCAGGAATAAATCCCACCAGTCGTGGTGAATAATCTTTTCAATGTATTGTTGGATCCTATTAGCTAGTATCTTGGTGAGAATTTTTGCATCCATGTTCATCAGGGAAATNTGGATGTTGAACCACACTTGCAACCCAGGAATAAATCCCACCAGGCGTGGTGAATAATCTTTTCAATGTACTGTTGGATCCTATTAGCTAGTATCTTGGTGAGAATTTTTGCATCCATGTTCATCAGGGAAATTGGCCTATAATTCTCCTTTTTGGTAGGGGTCTCTGTGTGGTCTTGGGGTCAAGGTAATGCTGGCCTCATAGAAAAGTTTGGAAGTTTTCCTTCCATTTCTATTTTTTGAAACAGCTTCAGAAGAAAGGCATTCATTCTTTAAATGTTTGGTAGAATTCATGGTAGAATTCCCATCCAGCCCTGGAGTCTTGTTTGTTGGGAGATTTTTGATCACTGTTTCAATTTCCTTGCTGGTTATGGGTCTGTTCAGGTTTTCTATTTCTTCCTATTTCAGTTTTAGTAGCTTATACATTTCCAAGAATGCATCCATTTCTTCCAGATTGCCTAATTTGTTGGCATTGAGTTGCTCATAATATGTTCTTATAATTGTTTGTATTTCTTCAGTGTTGGTTGTGATCTCTCCTCTTTCATGCATGATTTTATTTATTTGGGTCCTTTCTCTTTTCTTTTTGATATATCTGGACAGGGGTTTATTAATTTTATTATTTTTTTCAAAGAACCAGCTCCTACCTTNGCATGATTGTATTTATTTGGGTCCTTTCTCTTTTCTTTTGGATATATCTGGACAGGGGTTTATTAATTTTATTATTTTTTTCAAAGAACCAGCTCCTACCTTCATTGATCTGTTCCACTGTTCTTTTGGTTTCTATTTCATTGATTTCTGCTCTGATCTTTATGATTTCTCTTCTCCTGTTGGGTGTAGGCTTTATTTGCTGCTTTTTCTCCAGCTCATTTAGGTGTAGGTTAGGTTGTGTACTTGAGACCTTTCTTGTTTCTTGAGAAAGGCTTGTATTGCTATATACTTTCCTCTCAGGACTGCCTTTGCTGCATCCCCAACATTTTGAACAGTTGTGTTTTCATTTTCATTTGTTTCCATGAATTTTTTAAATTCTTCTTTAATTTACTGGTTGACCCATTCATTCTTTAGTAGGATGCTCTTTAACCTCCATGTATTTGAGTTCTTTCCAACTTTCCTCTTGTGGTTGAGTTCTAGTTTCAAAGCACTGTGGTCTGAAAATATGCAGGGAATGATCCCAATCTCCTGGTACCCTTTGAGACCTGATTAGTGACACAGGACATGATCTATTCTGGAGAATGTTCCATGTGCACTCGAGAAGAATGTGTATTCTGTTGCTTAAGGATGAAATGTTCTGAATATATCTGTGAAGTCCATCAGGTCCGGTATGTCATTCGAAACCCTTGTTTCCTTGTTGATCTTCCGCTTAGGGTGATCTGTCCATTGCAATGAGTGGGGTGTTAAAATCCCCTATTATTATCAATGTGTTTCTTTAATTTTGTTATTAGTTCATTTATATAATTGGCTGCTCCCATGTTAGGAGCATAAATATTTACAATCGTTAGATCTTCTTGTTGGACAGACCATTTAATTATGATATAACGTCCTTCCTCATCTCTTACTAGTCTTTGGTTTAAAATCTAATTTGTCTGATATAAGGAATGCTACCCCAGCTTTCTTTTGATGATAAATGGTTCCTCCCCCACTTTCACTCTGGAGGTGTCTTTGGCTCTTAAATGAGTCTCTTGTGGACAGCATACCGATGGGTCTGGTTTTTCAAAACCAACCATTAAGGCCCCCCAGAAACAGTATGCTTTTTCCTGGCAGGGCCAAAGGCATAACCTGTGTTGTCTCAGGGACACATCGGTTCTCCTGCTTGATGCCAGAATATTGTCTGCGAGACCTTGATCATCTTGGCAGCCCACAGAGTGGCACGCTGGTCCACTGTGCCAAAGATAGTGTGCTGACGGGGTCTTACGCCTGTGTCAGACATCTACAGACTGGACACTGGAAGATAAGCCCCAGTGAAACTGGCCTGGCCTGGCCCTGGTGGCCTCTTCACCCTGGCTCTCTGGCATGGACACTGCAGATGGTGCACTCACATCCGCCCGCCACCCCCCCCCCAAAGCCGCATGTCCACCTGCCCTCCTCAGCCAGCTTATGCCCTGGAGGTCTCAGCACCTTCCTGATGCCGTCACCGTGGGGCTGAGGCTCACACCTGTGTCGGCACCCCAGCACCCTCTGTGCACAGGCCCAGCAGCCTGGGTTCACCTGGGCTCCATGAGGGTACTGGCTGTGGTCTGACTCTGCTTGTGAGCTGAGGACATGGCATGTCACTGCTCCACCGATGTTGGTGGAAGGTCAGGATTCTGGGTCAGAGATTGCTCAGGCACAGCAGCAGAGAGCTTTGTGTTTGTGGGGGGTCCCCTGCTCCCGAGTCCACAGCTGTGCTGCAGACAGGCCTGGATGAGGGTGCGTGCTGGGCTCGTGTTCTCGGAGGGCACACGGAGTCTGGGGGACTCTCTGCCATCACGTGGAATGGCGATGACGCCACCCTGCATCGTCCCTCCTCAGGGGTGCTCCCCAGCCCGGAGCAGCGGCCGGGGTGAAGAGTGGCCACGGCCTTGCCTTCTGGGTGTGCCAGCAGGGAGGCACAGGGGTGCCTGGGGCGTGCTGGTTCTCCCAGCCGGCGTTCCTGCTGGCCCGGGCCCGTGCACCAGCTCCGGCCTGGGCGGCCAGCTCGCCCTTTCTAACAGTATGAACCCAGCCTTGCGAAGGGGGCCTCTCTAAGTCTTTCCTCCCCGGGGTGTTCTCCTTTGTCCCTGGGAGGCCCTTTAGAGTCCTCTGTGTAGTTCCTCTCTGTACTTCTTTGTTGAACTTTCATAGTTCTTTATGTCAGCTTGGACTCAGGCCGATGCACTAGGTAACGAGAGAAATTAAAAGGTTTGTTTCAAAATAAAAAAAAATTAAAGATATTACGTGGAGGAGCGCCTGGGTGGCACAGTTGGTTGAGAGTCTGACTCTTGATTTTGGCTCAGGTCTTGATCTCAGGGTCCTGGGATTGAGCCCTGGGTCAGGCTCTGTGCTCAGCAGGGACTCTGCTTGAGATTCTCTCTCTCCCTCTGCCGCCAGCTTCTGCTCACTCTCTCTCTCTCTAAATCAAATAAATAAATCTTAAAAAAATATTATATGGAGAGAGTAAACTTGGCAGAGGGGGCAACATGGGGGGAAACAGTAGCACTGCGCCTGAAATCAATAGCTCTTTTCCGAGTATATAAAATCTACACACTGAGGTCCTGTGGTCTGTATTTTACCAATAGAAGCCTTTCGACACCAAACCTGTGGGTTTTTTCCCTACATCGACCAATTCTCTGACAATAGCTCTGGGTCCTACAGGTCAGTCCGGGACCGACGCGGTCTGCCTGGAGTTGGCGCAGACCCCTCAGGTTAGGGGCTCAGTCTCACAGGACTGCCCCTCCTTCAGACGCGGCCCCGGCCACACATCCTTCTGACTGACCGCCTATACGCCGGGGGCTCCCGTGACCCCCTCCTTGGATCCAGTCATTTGCTAGAACAGCTCAAAGAAGTCAGGAGAACAGTTTTCTTGCTATTATCGGTACAGCGGATTGGAAGTGATGCCGAGGGCAAGGGACGTGGGAAGCGCACACTCCTCTCTCCACACCTCCTCCGTGTGTCCGGCCTGGAGGCTCTCTGAACCCCATGCTTTTGGGCTTTGATGGAGGTTCCGTGACTGACTAACTCCCTGGCCGCTGGGGGCTGATTCAATCTTCAGTCCCCCTCCCCTCCCTGGCGGGGGAGGGCTGAAAGGTCCAACCCGCTAGGCACGTGGGTCGATCCCTAAAGAGTCCAGCCCCCAATCACCTTACGAGCATAATGAGGTGTGTTACCAGTAGCAGAAGACGCCTCCCTCACCCCCACTCGGGGTCTTAACCTCTGCCAGGAGCCGGGGGGTGCAAAGAGCTAATAAATATTTCTTATTATATCTCAGTATCACATGAGGTAATAAGACTTTGTGAACATAAAGGGCCCACTACAAAATGTACTCTTGTCCAAATAATGAAAAGTTAGGGGGACCGTGTACCAACAAGGGGTTGGTTGCTGGACAGTGATTTCTGTGGGTGCTTTCCGGGGACTGGAAGGGACGGCTGGCGTGACACCCGGGAGGCAGGTGACCACTGTGAGTGACCGAATCAAGTCTCTGGAGCCAACAGCCATCCCCTGGTTCACGGCCACGGCATTGTTGATGAATGCCCAACAGTCTGCAGAACTCTGGGGACGGCCGGAGGGGTGGAGGAGGCTCAGACCCCGCTGTGTCTAGTCCACAGCACCTCTAGGTGCCGAACGCACCCACGGGGACCCGGCGGTGAGGGTCCCCTGGCTGCGGGAGGTGGGCATCCCGAACGGGGGCTCTATCCACGGTTCTGGAAAGAGGGGTCCGCTTGTCGGTGAGAGCGGAGCGGACGGAGTGGGCGGAGACACTAGTGGGTCCGCGGACGCCGCTTCTGGGGGCACTGGGCGTCTGCCAGAGTCTCCTCCCGTCCCCCCGGCGCTCTGGCCCCTTCAGGCGGCCTCACCCGCTCCGCAGACCCCGAGCGCCCGTTCGTTCAGAAACCAGACCGCGGCCAGCCCAGGCCGTGCGGGGCAGGAAGGGGCGCTGTGCTTCGCGTTTCCAAGGAGGCGAGGCCTTGGATAGCGACACTGCTCCGTGGTACGAAGGACAGTGCCACCCGCCACCCAGCTGCTCACGAGGCGCCTTGCAGCGACCCACGTCCACGCGCAGAAAGGGACGCCTGTATTCTGAAGGGACGCGGGCGAAGGGACAAAGGCTTCTGCTGTAGTGAACGCAAGTGTCGAGGTGACGAGAATGAATTGCCTTCCGTCTTCTGAGGAACGCTGCCCGCTAGCGGGGCACGGGGCGAGGGTGGGGCAGACCCGGCGCCGGGTTCGAGTCCTGCCTCCGTGGAGAGGCCTTCAGCGAGACTCACCCTTTCTCAGCCGCAGCGAGGGGGGCACGTACCCCCGAGAGGGTGGCTGCGGGGGTGAAGGAAACTGCACGCGCGCGCGCGCACACGCACACTCACACGCGTGCGAACGCATGTGCTCACGTGTGTGTGGTGCAGAGGGCTTAACGTGCTCCGGTGGGGTCGGCAGGATCATCCCAAAAGTCACCGTCCTTCTTTGTGGACAGAACCTGGGCCTGCCGCAGGGACAGAGGACAGAGATTTCTTTCACGGCGCGTCGTCACGGTCTAAAACCGCAGTGAGCGCTTTGGTCGGTTTAGAATCGTTTGAGTCCAGGAGGCCCCAGTTTGGCAAATCGTGACGGAGTGTTTCTATTTCGTGGGTCTCCCATTTTAGGGTTTTTGAACGGCGTCCGACTCCGTGAATCCCTGTGGCGTCGGCCGGTCCCCCCGGTGTTCGCGCCCCTCCCGGCAGGGCGGCCCGGCCCGGCCCGGCGAGAGCAGAGCTTTGCTTCGGGCCTGGCAACGGCAGGAGCAGCGCCCAACAACGGGCCTTTTGTTTCTGGGTTTGTTTTCCGACCTCTTTTTCCGAGAAGCAGCCGGAGCCCAGCCCCACCCTGAGCCCTGACCTCAGCCCGCCCGTGTGCAGGGGGCCCGGTTGCCCGGGAGCCGCGTCTCCGCGGGAGGGGACTGTGTGGACCCGACCCAGGCAGCGGCTTGGGGGGGCAAACGGACTGTTTCCCTTGGGTCGAACTCTGCTGCTAGTTTTCATCTGATGATACTTTTCTTAACTTTTAAGGGCTCTTAGAGATTTAGAAATTTGCCCTAAACCCAGGCCGGGTTTAAAGTTTAAAAAACATCGCTGGGCTGGCCTCCCCGCTGCTCAACGGCAACACTGCTGAGCTTCCCTCCTCTGCGCGCATCGCACGCGTTCACGGCTCCGTGTCCCCGCGGCCCAGAGCCCGGCCGGCCGACCGCGGGCCACCCTCGGCGCCGCCCGAGCCTGCTCAGTGCCCGGCGTGGACCACCTGCCCCGGGGCCTCGG
>LNAC01001760.1:45946-58034 GCA_002007465.1 Ailurus styani
CCCCGCCTGGTCGGCCGCCCGCCCGGCTTAGCCCTCCGCCCGCCGGCGCCCGCGGCTGCGTCCCGGCCGGGCCCCAGGGGCGGCGTCTGCCCGCGAAGGTGCTGCTGACGCTGCTGACCTTGAAAAACAGCCGCAGCCCGGCTGGTGGTTTTACCAGCAGAAGGGGGTTACTGAAGGGCAGCAGAGCCTCAGTCTGGGATAAGGGAGCTGTGGCTGGGAGCTGGCGGGGAGCGGCTGGGGCCGGCGCAGGAGGGCACCCTTGCTGCGGCTCAGGGGGGAGGTCGTGACCGGTGAGAGCTGCCTTCTCCGCCGGGCCTGCAGGTAGCTCCCCGGGCTGGCCTCCCGGCTCCGTTCTAAACGGGGCGTCTCCGATTAATTTTCACGCTGTGATTACAGATGTCACAAAAATAAGTATTAAGTCTTGATAAGTGAAACATGCATTTTAAACAAAGAATTGTTGTGTAATAAAAACATTCATTTTGGAGCGTCGTACGGATTACACTGTCACTGGGAAAAATGAGAACTGAGAGTGACAGGGAACAGCCTCTGCAAGAGGTGCTTCGTGTTCCTGTTCGTGGGAACGCTCGAAAGTCCCAGACGCTGTTGACCTTGAAAATGAAACAGCCAGTTATTTTACCAGCAAAATGTCTTTATTTGGAAGTGACAGGAATTGCAGTTTCAGACATGGAAAACTAAAGGGAAGTCAGGCTAATGTAGGAGAGGAAGGTTACTTTACAGAGAAAAAGGAGGAAGGTGGGAGGAGCTGCTTGGAAGGGAAATCGATTGGAGGAAAGTGAGTGTGGGGTGGTGACAGCCCGCCATTGGCCGGACTGTGACAGTGTGACACTCTCCCACTGGCTGGGCTGTGACTCTGTGACAGTCTCCTATTGACTGGGCTATGACAGTGTGACAGTCTCCCCCTGGCCGGGCTGTGACAGTGTGACAGTCTCCCCCTGGCCGGGCTGTGACGGTGTGACAGTCTCCCACTGGCCCGGGCTGTGACGGTGTGACAGTCTCCCACTGGCCGGGCTGTGACGGTGTGACAGTCTCCCCCTGGCCGGGCTGTGACGGTGTGACAGTCTCCCCCTGGCCGGGCTGTGACTGTGTGACAGTCTCCCCCTGGCCGGGCTGTGACGGTGTGACAGTCTCCCCCTGGCTGGGCTGTGACGGTGTGACAGTCTCCCCCTGGCTGGGCTGTGACGGTGTGACAGTCTCCCAGTGGCCGGGCTGTGACGGTGTGACAGTCTCCCCCTGGCCGGGCTGTGACGGTGTGACAGTCTCCCCCTGGCCGGGCTGTGACGGTGTGACAGTCTCCCCCTGGCTGGGCTGTGACGGTGTGACAGTCTCCCCCTGGCTGGGCTGTGACGGTGTGACAGTCTCCCAGTGGCCGGGCTGTGACGGTGTGACAGTNGGGCTGTGACAGTGTGACAGTCTCCCCCTGGCCGGGCTGTGACGGTGTGACTGACTCCCGGTGGCCGGGCTGTGATGGTTTGCTGATGTCTGGGTAGGAGATATTCCTCCCACGGTGGCAGTAAGGTGAGCTTCTCCTGTTGGGTCTGGGAGTGTGTGAGGGTGCGAGCTCCCTCTGCTGGCCTCCTGACTCCACTTCAAATGAGGTTTCCTTTATTTTCACAGTAGGGAATTGTGATTGGGGTTCTAGAAAAGATTTGACACTGATTTGTTTTAAATCAACCCAGTAATCTAAAAAAACTCACAGTGTTCATTTCAGTAAATAGGACCAACACCTTTGCAGACTAGTGAAGAAAGCATGCTATTAGAAGTTCATAAATTTTAAATGCTTTCCATTGTTTCTGTAAAGAATTGTATTTATAAATTTGATTTCTATTTCATTCTTTAAACACCCGTTTTGCTTCTCTGGTATAGGATCTTTACTATAGGATCTTTACCAGGACTTTAGAATTGAAGCAAATGTAACTAAGTATTCTCTCCTTGTCTCTCTTTTTAAAAGCAGAAATGGAGGGGAAAATGAAGTATGGAAAGTGGCAGTGATGCGACAGACCCTAGGAGAACCATGGCCACATCCGGTGACTGCCCCACACTGCAGGTAATTTTGGTTCTGGGGCGTACAAGCCTGGATGTAAGGACCGCGGACATTGCAGAGAGCACGGCTCAGCCACAAGCTGCGGGCCGTGTAGTTGGAGGAAATGCAGTGTTTGTAAGGGTTACCTGTGACGTTCTGAATTGGACTGTGTGCCTCCTGCCACAGCTCCACCTTTGGCACCTGTGCTGTGAAGCACGCACACTGTTTTACTTGTTTGGTCAAGTCCCAGGCATAATATCTTAAAAGCAGGCTTGACACATTAGAAATGATTGATTTATTCATACTTTTTACTTTTTTTCTGCCTGGGACACACATCTAGTTTCATTCAAGCTATTAGTAAAAAAAAAAAAAAAAAAAAAAGTTTACCCTAAATTTCAAGGAATGGTGGTTATATAAAATTAAAAACCAGATGAATACTCTAACAAATAATGTTTTTTAAAAAATCAAACGTTTTCATATCTGTGATATCAGTTTTAACATTTCTTGTTTTCTCTGTCCTTCCAGTGGTGGTTGTAATTTCATTTGGGTTTTTATATATAGGAATTTGATTCATAGTTGGATAATTTCATTAATCTCTTCCTTAAACTTAATCATAAAACTTTTAAATTCTGTGGATGTCCTCTTCTATTGAGAAATTTAAAAAATATTAGAACATTTACAGAATAATATTGTAAACATCAAGTCCATGCCACAGAGAAGTGACAACTTGTTGACATTTTGTTGTGAATCTATCTGCATACATAGATGTATGTAGTCTGAGGGAAACCGTAGGTAAGGTTCGCTCCCTAACCCAGCCCCGCCGTTCTTCCCGTTTCCGCAGGCGACTACTACTGTGATCTTTGTGCTTCTGCACCGTTTTTTATGCTTTTGTACTTAATATAGGCATCTTTGAACAGTATATGATGCTGTTTGTGTGTACTTCTTAGAATTTGTCGAAGTGGCATCATCTTCTGTGTCATCTGCAACTTGCCTTTTCCGAGTGTTACTTCGGGGACTTTGCCCTTGATGTGTGTGTAGGGCGCGTTCAGTCCTAGGGGACGCTTCCGCGGCGCGCCCCTCCGAGTGACCGTCGTGCTCTGCCGCGTGTCCCCTGTGTGACCGTCGCGTTCCGTGGCGCAGCCCCCAGAGTGACCGTCGACTTCCGAGGTGCGCCCCCCGAGTGACCGTGGCGTTGGCGTGCAGGTGTGTCGCGGTCGTAAAGTACAGTGAGGTGTGTACCGCAGTCGGTGTATTTCCCTTTTGGCCACTTAATGTCTCCAGTTTTTCTCCGCCTCAGAGCGCGCTGCCGTGAGCAGCCTTCTCTCCTGAGCAGACGTGCTCCGGGCTGGGTCCCTAGCCGGGGCGTTGCCGGGCCGAAGGGGTGGCCTACTTTCCGGTTTACCAGGTAACCATCAGCCGCCCTCCGGTGGACGGGTCTGCCAGTAGCCCACACAGTCCTTGCTGACACTTGAGAGCATCCGATTCTTTTTCTTCCCGAAGTATTTAAACCGAGTTAAGTTAGCATACACTGTACGTGAGTTTCAGAGGTCGCGGTCAGTGATTCCTCAGGTGCACACAACACCCCGCGCTCATCATGCCACGTGCCTCCCTTAGTGCCCCTCCCCCAGTCACCCCTCCCCTACCCCTCCCCTCCAGCAGCCCTCAGTTTGTCTCCCAGAGTTAAGAATCTCTTATAGTTTGCCTCCTCCGTTTTTACTGTATTATGCTCTTCCTTCCCTTCCCCTACGCTCCTGTTTTGTTTCTTAAATTCCGCATATGAGTAAAATCGTATGGTATTTGTCTTTCTCTGATTGACTTATTTCACTTAGCATAATACCCTCTAGTTCCATCCACTTTGCTGCAAATGGTAAGATTTTATTCTTTTTGATGGTAATATTCCACTGTATATATATTCCATTCATTGTAACATATATTCCATTGTATATATGAACCATGTCTTCTGCATTCACCTGTCGATGGACATCTGGGCTCTTTCTATAGTTGGGCTGCTGCGGACATTGCTGCTGTGAACATTGGGGTGCAGGAGCCCCTTCGGATCACTGTGTTTGTATCTTTGGGGTAAATACCTAGTAGTGCAATTGCTGGGTTGTAGGGTAGGAGAACATCAGACTCTTTTGCTCAGTCTGATGACTTAGAAATGGTATCTTGTTATTTTACTTTTCTCAATTATTGTGAGTTAGTCATGGTAGTATTTTAATAATATTTCTGTTTATCTTGTTAATTGCATGCATCAGTACAGAAGAGATGCCTGATACAGTTTGTGTTTTATTTCTCCTTTCCTCTTGATCCATTTTTAAGGGGTTTTATCAGTTTTATCTTTTCAAAGAACTGGTTTTGTCTTTATTGACTTTCTCTTTGTTCATCTGCTTTCTATTTTATTGATTTCTGCTTTTATCTTTATTTCTTTTATTCTCTGAGTTTAATTTGCTCTTTTTGTGGCATCTTGTGATGAAAGTTTGCAACACGGACTTAAACCTTTCTTCTCTAATAAATGTTTTTAAAGCCATGACTTGGGGCGCCTGGGTGGCTCAGTGGGTTAAAGCCTCTCTGCCTTCGGCTCAGGTCATGATCTCAGGGTCCTGGGATCAAGCCCCACATTGGGTTCTCTGCTCAGCGGGGAGCCTGCTTCTCCCTCTCTCTCTGTCTGCCTCTCTGCCTACTTGTGATCTTGATCTGTCGAATAAATAAAATCTTAAAAAAAAAATAAAGCCATGACTTTTCCTCTGATCATCAGTTTGCTATGCCTCACATGGTTAAATACACTGTATTTTCATTTGTTGATCAGTTAAATACTTTATGTCACAATGGAAATCAGAAAATTTCTGACTATAGAAGTATGCTGCCTATTTTTGGAGATTTAGGGATTTTTATTTGTTTTTTTTTTATTTTGGTTTGATTATGTTTGGTCAGAAAATATACTCTGTAAAATTTCAGTCTTTGGAAATTTATTGAGGCCTGCTTTGTGGCCTAGTCAGGTGGGCTGTTCTGGTGAATGTCCTATATGCACCCGCAACGAATCTGTTTTTTGCGGTTGGTAGTTTTCTATAAATGTCATTAAAGTCAAATGTCTTATTAGTCTTGCTCAAATATTTGTGTCCTTTCTGCCTTATTGCCCATTTGTTGTGTAATTACTGAGCGAGATGAGCTTCAAAAATTTCCACCATGGGCGTGCCTGGTTGTCGTGAGTTAAGTGTCTGACTCTTGGTTTTGGCTCAGATCATGATCTCAGGGTGGTGGGGTCAACCCCCGCATCAGGCTTTGTGCTCAGCAGGGAGCCTGCTTGGGATTCTCTCCCTCTGCCCCTCCCCACACTCGCCCAGACACCGGCTCTCTCTGTCTCTAAAATAAATAAATTTTTGAAGAAATTTCCACTGTGATTGTGGATTTGTCTATTTTTTTAAAGTTCCTTTTGAATCTGTCACTTTTTGCTTCATATATTTTGAATTTGTTATTTGGCACATGCATCTAGGATAGTTTTTACTTTCTAGACTAATTGACTTTTATTTTTATGAAATCTCTTTTTACCTAGAAATATTTCTTGCCTTGCATTGATTTTGTCTTATATCAATACGGCTTTACCAGCTTGCATGGTACACATACACCTGTGTTTTGAATCGAAGACCTTTTATTTAAAATGTTTCTCTTGTAAAGAGCCCATAGATATGTTCTTTCTTTTCTTGTCAGGTAATTTCTGCTTTTAATTGGGAGTATTTAGTCCATTAACATTTAATATAGTGACTGATACGGTTGAGTTGAACGTCTTGCTGTTTGTTTTCTATTTCTTCTTGGTACCTTTCTCCAGTCTTGCCTCCTTTTGGATTAATGAAATATTGTTTATAATTCCACATTATCTCCTCTGTTGGCTTTTCACCGTATCTTTTACTAACATTTAAGTGGTTACCAAGAAATTGTGATACGCATCTTTAACCTATCCCAGGCTTTTTTGTTTCTGACCACTGCACAGTGTAAGACTCCTCCACTTTAGTTCCACTTTCTAGCCCCCAGTTTTGTGCTATTTGTGCTATTGTTGTAACAGATCTTATTTCTATATATGTCATAAACCCCACAATAAATAATTGTCTCCTTGTACTATTAAAGTCTTTCTTATGGAGTATAAGAAGTGGTCTTGTTTCTCCACACATTTACTTTTTCTGGCGTCTCTACACATATCACTCTGGCAAAAATTAGACCATGATGATGCCCGTTGCTGGTGAGGGTCTCTGCTTTGCTGGTGAAGAGACTGGGCAGTGTGTGGTCTCGGGCTCCCCTTCTGGGTCCTGAGCAGCCTGTGTGAGCAGCCGTGCGGTCCACGTGAGGCCACGAGGGTCGTGCCTGGTCACTGGCACCTTCCAGAAGCCTGCCCAGCTCTGTCCTCAGGTCTGACGAGGTCCTGAGAGTGTGAGGCCCAGAAACAGGTCTTCTTTCTCTTGGGGCCAGTGACCACTTTCAGAAGGAGTTGCTGGTGATCAGGGTCAGTCACCAAGTAGATGCTAAAAGTGCCTCTTTCTTACTTATTTGGTGGTCTTCCTAGGTAGCATGTAATTTTGTACTAGACACAAAAAATGGAGGTGGAGTGAGGGTGAGGTCCCCGATCCTGCTAGTGAAGATGACCCAAATTGTATGATTAAACCTGGTCACATGAATCTTCATTTGAAACCGTCCTGACAACCAAGGGCTGCAGGTATTAGGGTGGACAGAGGGAGAAGCCCCATGGTCACCTCCTGTTCTCTCCTTGGCTTCGAGCAGGAGGGAGATGATCACGTGGAGTATGGTGACCAGGAGCAGCTGCAGGAGGGCGTGCACCCGGAAGAGTTTGTGGCCATCGCGGACTATTCCGCCACTGACCAGACGCAGGTAACCCTACACGCTTGCTCCCGTGCAGGAGCCTTGGGTCCATGTTTATGGATTTGGCTAAAGGTCATGCTACATGGCAGAATTAGATAAAAGATTTGAAGAAGTCATACCAGAGTTAAGTAAAGCAATATTCAGAGGTTTGGAGCCAGATGAGACCTGTGAGGGACCCTTCTCCTCCCAGCCTAACAAATTCTGATGCCACGCCTTAGGTGAAAGATAGCTGGGTAAGGAATGGGGGAAGGAAGCACCTGTTGCAGGTTCTTTTTGGAAACCTTGATGTAGAACCTGTTCTAGTTAATGAAAATGAAGGCTATAAAATAAAAATACTGACTTGAGCACCTGGGTGGCTCAGACGGTTAAGCATCTGCTTCTTGATTTCAGCTCAGGTCATGATCTCAGGGTCGTGAGGTCAAGTTCTGCATTGGGCTCCACGCTCTGCTCAGGGGGAGTCTGCTAGAGGTTCGCTCTCCCTCTGCCCTTCCCTCCCCCACTCACACACACTCTCTGTCAAATAAATCGATCTTTACAAAAGATACCGACTTGAGTGTAGCTTTTTCTACTCCAGTAAGTGAATCAGCTACCACATAGCTGAGGTACAGTGAAGACGCTGTAGAGAAATTGTCTTAAGCTGTTCAAAAATGTTTAATCATTCCTTTAAAAAAATACCAATTAGCTTTGCTTTCTTTCATGTAGATGTTGCACGAAAGTCTCTAAGTGTTGGTATCATTTTCAGAAATTGTGAGTTTGTATAATGGCCCATTGCGTCCTTTTGGAAGTAGCTGCTATGGGCCCTGGTGATGGGGGGCTTACCACTGAGCCGCGCCTGAAATGCCAGCTAGAGGGTTGTCTTGAATTTTGACTTCTTTGCATGTTTTCTTCCAGCTCAGCTTTTTGAGAGGAGAAAAGATTCTCATCCTGAGGCAGACGACTGCTGATTGGTGGTGGGGCGAGCGTGCAGGCTGCTGTGGGTACATCCCTGCAAACCACCTTGGGAAGCACCTGGAGGAGTGTGACGCGGAAGACACGTGGCAGGACGAGGAGTACTTCGGCAGCTATGGAACGCTGGTACGGCGGGCGCTGAGGGGGCTTCTTCCCTGGGCTTCGAGTTCGAGTCAGCTGGGCGGCTTCCCTTCCTGCTGAGAGCAGGGTTTGCAGACTTTTCTTCGGCCCCACAGGCCGTGTGGCTCCTCAGCTCTGCCTCTGTAGTGCGGGAGCGGCCTTCCAACCGTGACGAAACGAGCATGGCATGTTCTCTGGATTTTTAGAAACTATTAAAACATGTAAAAGCCACTCTTAGCCGGCAGGCCCTACAGAAGCAGGTGGTGGGCTGGATTGGCCCGTGGTGGTTGAGAGTCATTATGTAGCAGTGGGATTATGAACTTTCCTGAGCATTTAAAAAATACTAACACATTTTATTTTAAAAATAAAAAGCAAAAATGTTGCCCAAGCCAACAATAATACCTCTAAATAACTAGCTTATTAGTTTTTTGGAGTTTTTTTCCAATTAGGATAAAGACCCATAACTTTATGGTCCAGACAGCTCCTGTTTACGTCTTAAAGCCTGATAGAAACAGATGTGTGCAGAAGCAACACTGCAGACATAATGTTGAGTGGAAGAAGCAGGACATCAAAGAATTACTCGATTTCGTTACACAAAGTTCACAAGGACTATTGAAAGCTGTTTGTGAGGGGAAGCCATCAGGGAGCTGGTTCCTCCGAGAATCAGGGTGGTGGTTCCTGTTACCAGGGGTCTGTCAGGGTGGCAGCCTTAAAATTAAATTAACCGTCCTACCAGCAGAACGGGCTCATGCAGGAATCACAGAGGAACCGCGATCCGGGACAAGCGCCCTGTGGGGAGCCCCTGGCGTCTGGAGAACCACGGCCGGCAGGCTCTTTATCAAGAAGGGGGAGTGGGCGGGGCTTGCGGAGGGACAGCCCCTTGGAGGGCGGCGAGGGCTTCTCATTGGCCGAACGTGGCAGTTTCTCATTGGCTGGGCTCTTGCTAGGCAGGGAGAAAATCTTCCCTCGGCTGGGGTAGTGAAGTAGGCTTCTCCTTTGGAGGTTGCCATGGTGGAGCCATGGTGCTGAGGGTGCCCACCCACGGGGCGTGCCCTCTCCACCTCAGTGGGGTTTTCGTTCCTGGCTTCCCGTCTGCAGGGCTGGGCTGGGAAGGACAGCCCTGCAGTGTATGGACGAGCTGGAAGGCACTTTTTCATGTGCTTTTTTGGTAATTATGCCCTGTTTCACGGTTTAACATGTTACAGTAGATGAAACCCCACTGATGGATGCACGTGATTAGAGCTTTCAAACTATTGAGGGTATTTCATTAATTTTAAAAGGACCGTATTTGGGGGTTTGCTTATTTAACAGCTTTGCCCCGAGCGGAGCAGTGCGGTGATGCAACTCCTCTTACCGGACTCGTGCTAAACTTCAGCTAGGATTTCTGTCGGGCAGGTTTGTGGGCTGTGCACGTGCTGTTTGACTTTGCGGGATCTCACCAGTTTGCCCTCCAGAAAGGGGGGCGACGGTCTGCCGCCCGCGGGTGCGAGTGCTCGGTTCACAACCACACATCGCCAAAGCGGAAAGATTTCTCAACTTAGAGGAGAAATATGTTTTTTCTTGATTTTGATTTCCATTTTTTAAAGTCAGGTTGGTCATCTTCTATATTTTGTTGGCCTTTTCTATTCTTTTTTTGGTAAACTTTCATATAATTTCCTCATTTTTCTTTTTTTTCTTTCAACTTCTATGTTAAGTGAGAGGTTAGTCTGTGCTTATGATACATATGACACTAGCCACTGCCTCTCTTTCTTCCCATGGAACTTTTTACCTTTCTGCAGTCTAATTTGTCCTTTTTGTCTTTCTGACTTCTGGGTTTTGTGTCCTATTTCAGAGACCTCCTTCACTCCGAGATTAGAAATATCCACACTTCTTTTAGTACTTTTGTGACCCCATTTTTACCAATGAAATATTTAAATCAATCTGGAGTTTACTAGTTGTAAAGAATACAGTAAAATTACAACTTTCATTTCTCCACAAATACCCAGCGTCCGTTACTGAATGAGCCTCCTTTTCCTGGGATATGAAATGAACGTTTATCATATGTTAAATTTCTAGGGTCTGTTTCTGTAATCTCTGTTCTGTTTCATCAGTCTGTTCATTCCTCCTGTAGTTCCACATGGTTTTCCTTATCGAAGCTTTTAAATCTCTGGGAGAGCTGGGCCGCTAGTGCTCCTACTTTTCATGGCCTGGCTTATCTGTTTAATTTTTGAAGCTAATTTTATTATTTGTTATTCATCCTTTCCATGCCAAATTGGCTTGCATTTTAATTGGTAGTGCATGGAAAGTCTCCATTAATTTAGGGAGAAGTGACGTGATTGGAACATCACACGGACCGTCCCCATTTCTTCAGCCTTGTTTTTGATCATACAGGGTGCTGAATCTTTCTTGTTAACTCTATTCCTAGGTATTTTTTGTGTATTATTATAAGTGGTTGGGTGCAGTGTTCTAGAAATATCAGATAAGTTGGTGATAGTATCGTTTAAGTCTGTGTCCTTACTGATTTTTTCCTACTTTTCTATCGGCTACTGTGAGAAGGGTGTTGGAGACTCTGACCGTAATTGTGAATTTGTCTATTTCTTGTTGCGTTTCTCCTGGTTTTTGCTTTGTGTATTTTGAAGCTTTGTTACTAGGTTCAAAAATATTTAGAATTATTATGTTCTTTCGCTGAAGTGATTCTGCTGTCACTGTAGCCTCACTTTCCTTGTTGTGGGAATATCCTTTGATCTGAAGTGTATTTTGTGTGATAATGTCACTGCTCGCCTTTCTTCCCCTGGTGTCAGCACGGTACACCTTAGCATCCTAGTTCGGACTTTCTGTTAAGGTGGACGGCTCAGGTGGGATGACCGAGACCAGACGGTGTCCACTCTGACCCTCGGTCTCTTTGTTTCTCGGTGCTGAGTGTCTTTGTGAGGAGCCACGATGGGCTCGTGAAGGCCCCGTGCAGACTTCCTGTCTGTGTTGACATGGTCTGGGGAGTTTCTGTGTCCGCCTCACAGCCGTGCCGTGCGTACGCTGGGTTTTTTGCAGCTTGAGGCCTGAGGAGTGGGATATGGGGGCCGGTGCTGTGGGTGCAGCCTTTCTGGGCTCTGACTTCCACCGGTGGCTTCGTGAATCATGTGGAGGAGGCTTTCTCTCTCTCTCTGGGGGTTGGCATGATCCCATGGGGTGTTACGTTATCATGGGTTCCATGTGTTTTCCTCCCTCTGGACATGGCTGGGGGCCTTGAGCTTACCCCCTGAGGGTCAGTGGGGTTGTCACCTCCCTCCAGAGCTATGGTTTCACAGGGGGGCCTGTGTGTCTCCTCTAGCATCTCTCTTGGTGGGTACTTGGCCAAGTGGTACCTGTTGGGGAATTTGGTGGTTTGTCCTGTCTCCAGTGCGAACAGCGGTCAGGAGGGCAGTGTCTGCACCACCTCCTGGTTGGTCCACCCCTGCCTGTCTGCTCATCTGGCCCCTGGGGAGGTTCAGGGAGGAGCAGCATCACACGGAACTGGAAGGATTCCAGAGAATTCCATTTCGTCCCTTCACTGTTCCATTTTGTTCCTTCACCGGCATATCTAGGTCTTTGGATTCCGTGTTTGTTTCTCTTTGTTGCTCATATTTTTAGGCATGGTGTGGTGGGGTCAAGGAGGTTATTAGCTCAGTCTCTGATCTTCCTTCTTACACCAGAGCTCAGCACAGCTCGCATGACAAGCAGTGATTCCTAATGTGTGTTTCCTTTAGAAACTTCACTTGGAGATGTTGGCAGACCAGCCACGGACAACCAAATACCACAACGTTATCCTGCAAAATAAAGAGTCCCTGAAAGATAAAGTGATTCTGGACGTGGGCTGTGGAACCGGGATCATCAGCCTCTTTTGTGCCCACTACGCGCAGCCCAAAGCCGTGAGTAAGAGGCAGCGCTCCGCCGGCGGCTGCCCGGCGGAGTCCTGGGAAGCGTCGCCCCGGCGGTGAACGGGCCGGGCGTTCTTGCGGGCCGAGCCCCGCAGCGCTCGGGCCTCAGCCGCGGGAGCCCCGGCGGCACCCAGTACAACGGGACAGAATAAAGAACGTCGGCGTGAGCCGCGCCAGCCGGGATGTGTCTGTAAATCGCTCATTTCAGTCAGAGACGCGC
>LNAC01001760.1:66964-87900 GCA_002007465.1 Ailurus styani
TCCCTTCTCTCCTGTGCGCTGGGGTTTACTTTCACGTGGACGTGAGAGTTTTGTGTTAAAACGTCTGCATCGACTATAAGGATCCCTGGGGGCCTGCGTGTCAGGTTTTAGAGGGAAAGGAAGTCAGCGGAGGGAGGGAAGGCGGCGCTGGGCTTCAGTCTGTACAAACGGACAGCATCTGCGTGTCAGCAGCATAACTACAATTGAAAAAGGCAGCGATTATTTAAAGAGATTTGCCAGCTGACAGACCCCAGAGTCAGAAAAAGAGGCACATCCAGTGAAATTAGGGCCAAGTCACAGGGATGAGCAAGTCACAAAAACTAAATAAAATCACCAATAAATACTTGACAGAAGTCCCAGCATCCTTAGTGATTGAAATGCACAGTAAAATAAATGCCATTTCGCCAACCAGGCGAGTGAAGACTGTATTACAGCAGCAGGTGTCTGAGCGGCGGGGGAGAGGGGCGACGAGCCCGTGGGCCCAGGCCGGTGGGTGCCGCAGGCTGGCGTCCGGCCCGGCCGCGGCCGGATCGCTGTCTGTCCGTTGGTCGGAGTGCGACGCGGGGGCTGGGCGGGCGCAGACCGTGTGCGCACGGTGGCTTCTCTCGCACAGAAGCCTGCAGACCGAGCTCGGGGGAGCAGGTGCCTGTAGCAGAGGCCGGGGCCGGGGCGGGAGACGCGAGCCTTTTCTTCGTGCTTTTCTGTATTTTCCCACTTCCTTATACGTGCGTAATTATTTTTATCAGACAAATATTAAAATATGCCCCTATTGTGGCATCTTTATTAAAAACGGTGACTTAGTCGCTGTGTCAGAAGTTAGTGCCGTGCCTAAGTTTTGCAGTGTTTCTGCGGTACCTGGTGGGTGACTTGGGGCAGGCACCACGCTCAGCAGTGGCCGGGGGGGAGGGTTGGACGCGGTGACAAGGAGACGACCGTGCAGGGACCCCCTCCTGAGAGTCGGGCTCTGGCGACACCTGCGGTGTGGCTGCTTCAGGTCATTCATACAGAGTTGAGAACGGGACTGTCTCACTCGCCGTGAAGCCCTTACTGCCTGTCCTGACCCTCCCGGTGCTGCGACGGGAGGAGGCGTCCATGGGACAGGTCAGGTCAGGGAGTGAGCCGTGCTGGGCTCCCGGGGCCTCGCTGTCCACGTGTCGGGAGGGGGCGGCCGATCGGGTCGGGGCCTCGCTGTCCGCGTGTCGGGAGGGGACGGCTGATCGGGTGCGGGGCCTCGCTGTCCGCGTGTCGGGAGGCGCGGCCGATCAGGTCCCGGCGCCGCCTGCGGGTCGGCTGGTGTCCGCGTGCTCAGGCGCCAGGCCGAGGACGGAGGCGGGCGGCGCTCGCACTGCATCCTGGCCAGGCCGCCTGTGGGGACAGCCCTGTCCCGGTGTCCTCGTGCCGCAGGCCGTGGCTGGGAGTCGTGTCACGCTGGAGAGAAGGAGCGAGTGCCGTGGTCGTGTGTGTGGTCAGAGCCCGAGATGCTGTCTGTGCCTCTGAGCCATGCCTTTGCCTTTTCCCCTAGGTCTTTAGCAATTAAGGAGTTTTTTTCAAAGCCCAAGTACAACCACATTCTGAAACCAGAGGACTGTCTGTCCGAACCGTGCACCATCTTACAGCTGGACATGAGGACCGTGCAGATCGCTGACCTAGAGGTGAGAGAGTGCGCGCGTCCCTCCGCGTCAGTCGGCGGCGCACGCGCACCGAGACTTCTCTGCCAGTGTGAGGACCTTGCCTTTGATTCTCCCAGTCTTTGCTTTTTTATGCTCTGATTTTATATTTTGTATTTTTACATTATTTTCTTTACTGCTGACCTCTTCAACATCGTCACTTCTTTTTAGATTTATGTTTAATATTTTCGGCATCTTCAGATTCTAGTAAATTATATCCAGTTCTTCAAGGACTTTGAATTAAAATTGTTTTCACTACTGTTGGTGACAGAATTCTTAATTCTTACTTTTTTTTTTTAAAGATTTTATTTATTCATTTGACACAGAGAGAGAGATCACAAGTAGGCGGAGAGGCAGGCAGAGGGAGGGAGAGGAGGAAGCAGGCTCCCTGCCGAGCGGAGAGCCCGCTGCGGGCCTCGATCCCAGGACCCTGAGACCATGAGCCGCAGGCAGCGGCTCTAACCCACGGAGCCCCCAGGGGCCCATTAATTCTTACTTTTATCTCCCCTGTTGCCACGAGGTGGCATCCGTGGACTCGGGAGGGCCTCATTTCAGGGTCATCTGGGAGGGGCAGGAGCAGGAGTGTGTGGGGGCCCCTGGAGAACAGCGTGAGGACCGAACTCTTGACTCCGCACTTGGTTTTGCACAATAGAGACCCAGCCTGGAATTTTATTTATGCAGAGAATTGAGAAGAAACACTGTTCCACTCACATCAGAGCAAATGAGGACCAGATTGCTTGAAACCTTTTTTTTTTAAAAGATTTTATTTATTTATTTGACACACAGAGAGAGATCACAAGTAGGCAGAGAGGCAGGCAGAGAGAGAGGGGGAAGCAGGCTCCCCGCTGAGCAGAGAGACCCATGCGGGGCTCGATCCCAGGACCCTGAGATCATGACCTGAGCCGCAGGCAGCGGCTCTAACCCACGGAGCCCCCAGGGGCCCCTTGAAACCTTTTCTGATTATCTGCAGCATTTGGGTTTATGATGCCAGTTTTAATACTTTCAGGAGGAGGAAGTTTTATGTGGTGTCTGATGTGTTCAAGTAAACTGGGAAGTTACACTTGCGATTAGTCAAGTAGATGGTGGGGCCGCTGAGTGCAGTGCGGGGTGGTGGGGTCTGTGAGGAGCCAGGTGGCGGGCAGTTGCTCATTCTGGCTCAGGCAGACCTTGCGGCCTGGTGTCCTGCGCTCACGGAAACCGCGCCCCTTTCTCCGTTGGCTTGAACAGACGATGAAGGGCGAGCTACACTTTGAGATCAGGAGAGCCGGCACGCTGCACGGGTTCACAGCCTGGTTCAGTGTTCGCTTCCAGAGCCTGCAGGAGGACGAGCCCCAGCTGGTGTTGAGCACAGGCCCATTCCACCCGTGAGTGTGCGCCTCCCGTGGGGCCGCCGCGCAGCAGCCCCGGGAGGAGCGGACGCGGCGGGCCTGCCTTGGAGCTGTCCGCGGGACAACAGTGTGGCAGGGACCTCGTGATCCTGGGTCGTTGCGCTTCCCTCTCTAGACCGGGTGGCCCTGGGCACGGATCAGGGTGGGCGGGCAGTGGGTGGGCGCGTCTGGGGCCCGCGCTCCACCCCCCTGCACTGGGCTCCCCGGCTGCCCTCTGAGCCCTGCCTGAAAAGGAGGAGCAGACTCGATGGGAGCTGGTTTAGCTTCCCATGGCCTCATACAAACACGGTCCACACGGCTCGAGCAGCTTTTCACTCAGACTTTCTGGGGGAAGGTCAGTGCTTCTTGAGACAAATCTCTTAAGTAAAGGTTTTATTCATTTATTTGTCAGAGCGAGAGAGCACAAGCAGGGGGAGCAGCAGGCAGAGGGAGAAGCAGACTCCCCACCGAGCAGGGTGCGGGACTCGATCCCAGGACTCTGGGATCATGATCTGAGCTGAAGGCAGGCGCTTCACCGACTGAGCCCCCCAGGCGCCCCTTGAGACAGATTTTTTATGCAGTAACGTTGTGATGCTGCTCACTTGCTCGAGCACCCTGGGAAGGTGACGCGTGCCTCAGTGCTCAGCGGCGGTCCATGGACACGCTGCCTCCCCCTGCGGCCTTCGTGGTCCTGCTCAGTAACTGCTGTGCACTGGGGGGGTCGCAGCGACGTCGGGCTTAGGTGCCGGCCGTGGCCGTGGGCCCGGAAGGACCCCACGTGTCCTGCTGGCAAGGACACAGGCGAGGGGCTGGGTGCTCTGCGTGGAGGTGGTGCGGCTGGGGTTCTGGCCGGCTCTCCGTCCGGGTCCCTCCAGCACGGATGCGAGCTGTCCCCAGACGCGGGTGGGAACAGCAGAAACCCAGGGGACTGTCGCGGCCGAGTGGTCTTCCCGGTGCGTCCGCCCGTGGGCGGAGGGGGCAGGCGGGGCGCAGACCTGGGCCGGGTGCTCTGTGCGGGCGGAGAGACCCTGCCCGCGGTTGCGACGGGCAGGAGGGTGAGCCAGTGAGTGTGACCGGGGGCCGCGCGCCGGGTGTTTGGCAGAGGCGGCAGTGGGCGGTCGTGCCCGCCGTCCGAGCCGGTGTAGACCCTCAGGAGCTCGGGAGTGTGACCACGTCTCCCCGATGTTACGATTGTCCTGTCACCATCCAGCGGATCGCACGGGAATCCTGACGTTTTTGGGCCGCAGGAAGTGGGACTCAGGCATCGGCAGCTGGGAGACCGAGCGGGGGCTTTGGGCAGACGCCGGCTGGGCAGGGGGCCGGGCCCTGGGCGCGTGTGCCCGGAGCCGCCGGCGCCAGCCGCCCTCCCCCTCCCGGAATCCGGGCAGCGTCTGGGAGCTGCCTCCGCCTGGGTTCTAACTGGGTCCCTGCAGCCCCAGAGGCCGTCGGGCCGCCGGGCCGGGGTGCGCTGTCCTGCGGGAGCCTGCGGGGTCCGGCGGCGGCGCGGTCACCTGGCCCGTGTCTTGCAGCATCACCCACTGGAAGCAGGTGCTGTTCATGATGGATGAGCCGGTCCCTGTGGTCCCGGGAGACGTGGTCCGAGGCTCGGTTGTGTTGCAGAGAAACCCCGTGTGGAGGAGGCACATGTCCGTGGCGCTGAGCTGGTCCGTCACCTCCACACGAGACCCCACGTCGCAGAAAGTAAGAGACTGAGCTGCCGAGTCGGGGGCGGGGGCGCTGGCCTGGGAGATGGTCTCGGGTGAGCACAGTGCCCGGTCCACGTGGCCTCAGCGGCGGCGTTGCCGTCCCGGCCCTCCTGATGGCAAGAGGGGGCTGTTACAGGCAAGAAGGTGAGTCTGCGAGGGCCGAGGCCCGGCCCGGGGCCACCGTTCCTGGGGTCAGGAGCCCCGACGGAGAGCCGGGGGGCGGGGGGCGACCCAGTACCGCGGTGCGCAGTGTAGGGGCATCTTCCGACCATGCGGCAGTGTGAGGCTGCGGAGCCGTCCTGCCCGCGGTGACACTGGGGCCACACGGGGCCCGGGGCTCGGTGTGTCGCAGAGGCTGCTGAGCTGGGGGGTGTCGTGGGTTAGTGTGCGGCGGGAAAGAAAATCGGAGGCTTCTCCGTATGTCCTAATACGTCTTTTATACTTCATTTTATGCTAATCTCACGTTAAAAGTTTTAATGTGTTATTAAAAATATTTCCACACCTGAATGTCATTCTTTTGTATAGTATTAAATTATTATTAGGAAAAACGTAACATTAATCATGCTGCAGTGATTTTTGATTTGAGTGCTTGGTTTCTCTGTCTCTCAGGGTGGAGAGAAGGTCTTTCCCATCTGGAGATGACAGTTGAAGTTCTGTGGGGAGCAGTGCGCAGATGCCGCGGGAAGGAACCGAGGGAACGGAGGTGCCCTGGGACGGGCGCCCCTCTTCCCCTGCCTGGCGGGCGTCCGCACCCGCACCCCTGGGCTCGGTGCCGCGGCCAGGGCCGCCCGGCGACAGCGCGCTGGGCTCGCGGGAAGTCCCTCCCCGCCGTCACTGCCTGTGTCCGTCTGCTAGAAGTAGCTGTGTTTGCAGGTGTCCACCAGCCGTGCCCACAGTGCTGGCTTGTGGGTGAGTTGGTGGCACAGTGTCCCTAGCTAGGTCTAGTTCTAAACTCGTAGGACACGCGCATCACCCTTGTCCCGTGAAAGTGACTGTTCACACCTCTTGTGTCCTGGTGTCCTTGCCGCCCCAGGCCTCCCTTGCCGTGTGGGATGTGGGGCTGGCCGTGCATGTGGCGGGATCTTGCATGGGCTAGTACAGTTGTAGAGATGTCTTCCGGACCAGTACGTGTCGGCACATCGCACATGCCCAATAAATATTTTTAAATAAACGAATGTTGGCGTGTATCCTGTTTTTGTGCGCACGCTCTCTTCACCAGCATGGGCCACGCCACAGGCCTTGCTTCGGAACTTTTCTGCTCTAATAGGAAGAATCTTTCATGCCTGGATGGACAGGCCTACAGTTTTTTGTGTGTATTGTTTTGATTTTTAGTTAACGTTTTATGGAAATGTAAGCTACGTAGCCCAAACCGCCTCAGTCGTGAGTGTGCAGGTGGGTGAGACTCCACAGCACAGACGTCCGTGTGACAAGCGCCGAGGCTAAGGCGCTGCAGCCCGCTGGGGGCCCCCAAGTGCCCCTTCCGCTCAGTACCTCCACAGGCAGGTAATGCCTAACTTCCGACGTCATAGATGGCTCTTTCCTGGTTCCAAACACCGTGTGAGCGGAGTTAGAAGTTGTCTTTTCTCTATGGACCGTGTCTCCCCAAACTCCTAGGTTGAAAACGACCCCCCAGGGGGACGCTATGAAGGGGCAGGGCCTTTGGGAGGTGGTCGGGCCGTGAGGGGGAGCCCCCCGTCCTGGGGTTCCTGCCCCGGCCCCCACGGGAGGACCTGGCCGACGGCGGCCGTCCGGGAACCAGGAAGCGGTCTGTCCACACGCCAGGTGCGCTGGGGCCCGGATGTCCAGCCTGGAGACCCAGCGAAGCCACTGCTGTCCAAGCCGCCGGTCGTGGCATTCGTGTGACAGCCGAGCAGTCTCAGGCCCAGTCCGATCGTGTCTGCCTCCTCCACTCGCAGTACGTGGGCGAGACCCATCCGTGGGCCCCATGCAGATGCCCCGGCCGGTGGGCCACAACCGCGTCTTCCTCACCCATCGGTGGACAGCTGGGGTCCAGCCGGGGCTCGCTCTCCCTCTCTCTCTGTCACACATCAGGAGTCCAGCCGGGGCTCGCTCTCTCTGCAGCACATCTGGAGTCCAGCCAGGGGTCACTCTCTCTGCAGCACATCTGGAGTCCAGCCGGGGCTCGCTCTCCCTGCAGCACATCTGGAGCCCACCCAGGGCTCGCTCTCCCTGCAGCACATCTGGAGTCCAGCTGGGGTTCTCTCTCCCTGCAGCACATCTGGAGTCCAGCCCGGGTTCTCTTTCTCTCTGCAGCACATCTGGAGCCCACCCAGGGCTCGCTCTCCCTGCAGCACATCTGGAGTCCAGCCGGTCTTCTCTCTCTCTCTGCAGCACATCTGGAGCCCACCCAGGGCTCGCTCTCTCTGCAGCACATCTGGAGCCCACCCAGGGCTCGCTGTCCCTGCAGCACATCTGGAGTCCAGCCAGGATTCTCTCTCTCTACAGCACATCTAGAGTCCAGCTGGGGCACTCTTTCTCTCTACAGCACATCTGGAGCCCACCCAGGGCTCGCTCTCCCTGCAGCACATCTGGAGCCCAGCCGGGGCTCGCTCGCTCTCTGCAGCACATCTGGAGTCCAGCTGGGGCACTCTCTCTCTCTACAGCACATCTGGAGCCCACCCAGGGCTCGCTCTCTCTGCACATGTGCGCACATGCAGACGGCGCCCCAGGGGTCCAGCCCGTGCTCAGGAATTCAGCTGCCAACTGCCCCCGCTGCCTGTCCCGCAGCCAGGAGCCGGCCAGTGCGTGTGCAGTGTGAGTGCAGACCAGACCCCAGGTCACAGGACCGCCAGCCTGGCTCTCTGCAGGCATGGAGGCTCCCGGCTCGGCCCTGCTGTGGGCTGACCCACCGGGGGGTCGGAAGTCCTTTCTCGGGCCTGGGCTGTAGCCGTGGAGGGTTTGCCTCACCCTGGGCGGTCCGTGCACTACAGCTTCCCTGAGTTGGGACAGTCCTGATCGGCAAAGGGGACGAGGGGCCTCACGCCTCCCTGGGGTTTCAGCCCCATGGGGCCGGCAGCCGGACCAGGGCAGGCACTCCCTCCCCCCTCGACAGCGGAGGCGGGCCCACGAGCAGCACAGGTGTGACCCACGCGCGTGGAAGGTGGTTGGTGCCAAAGCGGGGGGAACTGGGGCCCCGCCTGAGAACGCGGGCTCCGGGGTGGGGGGCCCAGAGCCTCTGTCCAGCAGCAGAGGACACGGGGCCCATGGAGCCTCACCCGGGAACACCGCTTGGCTCTCTTGCTGCCCACTGGAGCCAGTGGGTTCTCTGCCTCTGGAAGTCCTGGTACTGTGTTCCTTAGAGTAGGAGGCGCTTGGAGGTTCCTTTCGTGACTCACAAGCCGGACAGGCGTAGGGGTCACCTGGGCAGCTCCCGCTCTGTGGACAGGCGTAGGGGTCACCTGGGCAGCTCCCGCTCTGTGGACAGGCGTAGGGGTCACCTGGGCAGCTCCCGCTCTGTGGACAGGCGTAGGGGTCACCTGGGCAGCTCCCGCTCTGTGGACAGGCGTAGGGGTCACCTGGGCAGCTCCCGCTCTGTGGACAGGCGTAGGGGTCACCTGGGCAGCTCCCGCTCTGTGGACAGGCGTAGGGGTCACCTGGGCAGCTCCCGCTCTGTGGACAGGCGTAGGGGTCACCTGGGCAGCTCCCGCTCTGTGGACAGGCGTAGGGGTCACCTGGGCAGCTCCCGCTCTGTGGACAGGCGTAGGGGTCACCTGGGCAGCTCCCGCTCTGTGGACAGGCGTAGGGGTCACCTGGGCAGCTCCCGCTCTGTGGACAGGCGTAGGGGTCACCTGGGCAGCTCCCGCTCTGTGGACAGGCGTAGGGGTCACCTGGGCAGCTCCCGCTCTGTGGACAGGCGTAGGGGTCACCTGGGCAGCTCCCGCTCTGTGGACAGGCGTAGGGGTCACCTGGGCAGCTCCCGCTCTGTGGACAGGCGTAGGGGTCACCTGGGCAGCTCCCGCTCTGTGGACAGGCGTAGGGGTCACCTGGGCAGCTCCCGCTCTGTGGACAGGCGTAGGGGTCACCTGGGCAGCTCCCGCTCTGTGGACAGGCGTAGGGGTCACCTGGGCAGCTCCCGCTCTGTGGACAGGCGTAGGGGTCACCTGGGCAGCTCCCGCTCTGTGGACAGGCGTAGGGGTCACCTGGGCAGCTCCCGCTCTGTGGACAGGCGTAGGGGTCACCTGGGCAGCTCCCGCTCTGTGGACAGGCGTAGGGGTCACCTGGGCAGCTCCCGCTCTGTGGACAGGCGTAGGGGTCACCTGGGCAGCTCCCGCTCTGTGGACAGGCGTAGGGGTCACCTGGGCAGCTCCCGCTCTGTGGACAGGCGTAGGGGTCACCTGGGCAGCTCCCGCTCTGTGGACAGGCGTAGGGGTCACCTGGGCAGCTCCCGCTCTGTGGACAGGCGTAGGGGTCACCTGGGCAGCTCCCGCTCTGTGGACAGGCGTAGGGGTCACCTGGGCAGCTCCCGCTCTGTGGACAGGCGTAGGGGTCACCTGGGCAGCTCCCGCTCTGTGTCTCCCCCACCCTCAACTGGGCCTCAAATGCTGTCGGTCTTGTTGCCTGGAAGACCAAGGCCCTCTGGGGCTCTGCGAGTCTCGGGGTGCCTGCCGTGCTCTGTGGCCAGCAGAGGGGCCTCCATGTTCATCAGCTCCGCCCAGTGTCTCTGGAGCAGCTTACGAAGGGGCAGCAGGTGAAATGGTGACCCGCCCCGACGTGCACGCTCAGGCCCTTCTTTCCCTCCCACTGACCCGGCACGGGCCTCCTCTTCCACGGGCTTCGTGGGGAAAGTGGAATCTGTGGCCTCCCATCCAGCATCCCCCCCCGCGCGGGGTCACCCTGGGCTGGGCCTGGCAGGGCTGGGACGGGGAGACATGGCCGAGGGGCTCTGGTCCAGCACGCCTCCAGGACGAGCCTGCACCCCTATCCGGTGGGCCCCAAGGGGCTTCCCCAGCTGCCCCCTCGGGACCCTGATTCTGGGCGCCCCGCGGTCAGGTGGTGGGACCCGCGGATCCGTACTCCTCCCCTGAAGCGAGCAGCGCCAGTGAGTCGGGCCTCCTGCACTCAAGGCTGACACCCGGACCAGCGGCTGGGGAGAGGCGAGGAGGGGATCTGGGCCCTGGGGTCCCTGGGCTGTGAGCTGAGCGAACACCATGGCCTCGGCAAAGCAGGTGCTGTGGCGAGTTCCTGAGGAGACCTGCAAGCTGCAGCGGGGCCCCCGAAGAGAGAGGGACAGGGCCGGTGTCCTGATGCTGAAGCCGAGGCCGGGGACTGCCCGTGCGTCCCCACATGGGAGCCTCCAGCGCAAAGTGCCTTGCTGGTCATCCCCGGCCTAGCCAGAAGGACTCGGCACCCCTGCCTGCCCTCCCCCCAAGCCTGCACCCCAACAGGGACAGGCCAGGAGCCCCCAGTGGGCAGGGCTGATGCCCCGAGGAGGGCCGCGGGCACCCCGTGCCGGGGGCGGACAGCAGGCTGGCTCGCAGAAGCACCCTTTCCCGGGATGGAGACGGGCATCTGGGAAGACAGCTGCCGGGGAGGAAAGTCAGTGGGTGGCAGCGAGCCTGTGTCCTGGCGAGGGCCGGGCCGCGGTGGCTCTTGTGTTAGACGCGACCTTTGCCTGTCTGCCCTTGGTCCTGGGAAGTTCGAGGCCATGACGTGGTCTTTGTGATGACGTTGAGAGAAGCCCACGTGGGATTGATGCACATCCCGGCGTCGGGCCTGTGACCACAGCTGCTCTACCTTCACAGGAAGCGAGGGCAGGACCAAGCAGAGCCCCCACAAAGGCCCGGTGGCCCTGGCCGGGGCCTGAGCAGGGACTGGAGGCCCTGGAGCCGAGTGGCTCATCTCGGGAACCCCGGCCCTGCAGCTTGAGGTGGCCCGGAGGCCCCGGGCCTGGGCGTTATTGGTATTGGACATATGCGTTGGCGGTGAGTTTATACTGGCATATGTTTTAGTTGTATGGTGAAGATGACTTAGATTGACATGGTGAGATAGACATTGTTCTCTTTAGAAGTTGTCCATACGTTATCCATGCAAGAAACGCTGACCTGACACAAGACACGTGTGGTCGACTCAGCAACATGGTAGGACGCAAGCAGGATGGACGGAAACCAGCACCCGCTTCCAGTCCTGTCGGAGGCTTGGACGGTGGTCTGCTTTCCAGGGCACTCCACGCTCCCTGCCCACATCACAGGGGTGTGGCGAGGAGCAGGTCTGTGGACATGCGTCCCGCCATCCATCTGTCCACTTGTCCATCCATCCCTCTGTCTGCCCATCCGTCCATCTGTTTGTCTATTCATCTGTCCATTTGCCTCTGTCGCGCTTTCTCTGCTGGTGTCAGCCGCATGTGCACCCACGAATGCAGATGCTCCTGGAGCCGTGGGAGTCACACTAACCTACAGATGAATAAATGGAACTCGAAGAGGACAAGAGGCTTCTGCAAGGTCCCCCGGCAGCCAGGCAGGTGCTGGACAGACCACGTGCTGCAACAGGCACGGGTGGGATGGCCGGTGATCTCGGGTGTCAGGGCAGGCCCCATGGGGGTCGGGAAGGGCTGGGCATGGGTGGCCGTCTCCACTGCCCTGCAGCCCTGGCTTCCTCCCTGATGCACAAGCCTCTTCCGAGCCATTCTGCTCCCCCGCAGCTGGTGCAGGGGCCGGGGGTCATGAGGGCCGAGCTGGGACCTGTGGGGAAAGCAGCGGGTGGCGTTTGGGGAAGGCTGGTGCAGCAGTGGGCACTGTTAAGTGTGGCCTGGCCAGGGAGTCCCATTTTTGAAGCTAATGTGCTGTTTCAGAAACTCAGTCTGGCAGCAAACGCGTTCTTGGCCATGCAAGGGGCTCCGCACGAATTCAGAGTGAGTCAGTGGTGGTGATGCTGGTGACAACGAGGACCATGGAGCTTCATGGCTGTTAGGACTCCGTGCGGCATCCTGAAGAAGGTAAGACAGCTAAGTTACAAAGAGGAAACAGGCTACATGTTAAGAAACACGTTAAAAGTAGAGTTTGAGTGAAGCCCTAACAGGAACAAGTGTGTTTGGCTTTTTTAATGTGCTAGAACATAATTAATGTTAAATGACTTCTAAAATAAATAACTCACGAGGAAAACATGCCAGAGCCCTCAACAGTCTCCTCTCTTTTCCATCCAAGGGCAATAGCTCGCCTCCAAAATCCATCAAAGTTCCGTCTGAGCAGAGACGAGACAAAGTGGAGGCGAGCAGAACTTCAGTACCTTCGAGCACTGTTGTTTCTTAATTTGATGCTTCATGTTAACCTTTTTACATTTTGGGGAGCTGTATTTGTTGAAATATTCTCCCTTACGAGGTCCTGTCTTTGTCAGGATTCTCCCGAGAAGCAAGCCCGATAGGGTTTGTATGCCTGTGTGTCCATCCCCTATTTCCGTACCCATCTGTATCATCCGTATCTTTCCCTTGTCGTCAGTATCTGTGTACGTGGACTGGTGTCATGTCTCCTGCAGGCTGGAGCTCAGGTCTGAGGGTCGTCTGCTCTCAGAAACCTCTCTTTCCCAGGGGGTCAGCTCATCTGTAAGACCTTCACCACCCTGGAGAGCTCATCTGCCTTACTCAGAGTCTAATGATTCAAATGTTAATCGCACCTGACGTACCTTCACAGAAAGATCTAGAACAGTGTTTGACTAAATAGGCCCAGCCAAGTTGGCCCAAAATTCACCATCACAAATTCCATTCTTTTTTGGTTTTTTAAATATTATTGAAAAAAAAATGGATCCTGCATCTAGTTAAACACTTAGAACTAAGTTCTGCTCTGCAGGAAACAGATGGTAGAAGGCCTAGTGGCACAGTCGTGTCTGGAGCGGGAAGCCCGGTCAGAATGTAGGAATCTGGAGGAAGGGTCCATGGCTCAGTCACTTGCCAGGGCAGTGACAGGACAGACCCCGTCCAGTCTCGGGGAGGGGGGCTGAGAGAGAGGGCTGTGGTAAGGAGGAGGTTTAGGAGACCCGGGAACGAAATACTGTGTGTACTCCGTGTTTGAGTCCTGATGGGAATAAAACCAACCATGAAAGAACATTTTTCTTTTTCGGACAATATGGCAAGTTTAGATTTGAAATAGGCACAAACTGATATTAAGAAATTATGGTGAATTTTAGTAGGTGTGAAAATGGCATCGTGGGCAAATAAGAAAATGTTTCTCTTTTTTAAAGATTTTATTTATTTGAGAGAGTGAGTAGGGGGTGGGGCAAGGAGAGGGACAAGCAGGCTCCCCCCTGAGTGTGGAGCCCGACCTTGATCCCAAGACCCGGAGATCAGGACCTGAGCTGAAATCACGAGTCAGACACTGAACCAACTGAGCTGCCCAGGAGCCCCAGAAAATGTCTTTTTTAGTAGAGATGAGACTGATGGTTTTGCAGGTGAAATGACATGCTGTTGGGGTTTTCTCTGAAATTACTCCCCCAAAAAGAAAGGTGAAGATCGCTGAAACAAACACGGAAAATGCTGATAATTGCCATAGCTGCTGACATGTGTGAGGCCACCGCACTGTTTCTGTGCAGGTCTAGACGTAGAAGGACAAGCCAAGTAAAGCTATTAAATAGTAAACATTAATAAATAGGTATTAATAGATCTATTACATTTTATACTGATTTTCCATATAAAAAATCTTATGTGACAATTTGAATTTGTGTTGGTAAAATTATATTTGTTGAAATTCTTTTCAGCATCTTTTAAGTGCACCTTATATTTTCTTTGTATCCAAGATAAGTCACATGCTTCCCTGTCTGTTACGGTAATAAAACCCTGCTGTTCTTTCCACGTTCCCATCTCTGCACCAGGACCTGAATCTCATTAGAGGAAATGTTTGCTCACTGATGTGCCCTAGCATGTGTAACACTAATATTTGTTGAATGAATAACTGGTTTTTCCAGAAAATAGTCTAAATTGTGAATAATCATTTCATAAATTTGAACAATGTTTCCATTCAACACAGCCTGATGAGAAGCCAATCCAACTTTTCAGTAATGAATGAATGAATGAATGAATGAATGCAGCATGGGTTCTGTATCTTCTTTTCAGAGTTTCTTTTTTAGAATCTATACATTTTACAAACATGATAATATAGTATGATCGCATGTTGGGATCACGAGTAGATTACAAAAGATACACAGTCAGTTGTTCTAAAAGCATATCTGTGAATCTCAGCAGAAAACATTTAAAAACATCTTGCAGTTTTCTCAAATGCAACCTGACACACAGCAATGAACAATGAGTGAGGAAGAGAGCACAGTACTGTTGAATAGACTAAAATAATAGAATACAAATAGTGTTGGTGTATGTAGATGGCCCTTACACTGATGTTGGGGAAGATTTCTGAGTGACACACACACGACTTCCTAAAATAACCATGGCAGATCCTATTGTAACAAGTAGCTCCAAGGAACATGTTCTGTGAAGAGTGGATTTATATTTGAAAGGGAAGACAGAATTATTTTTGTGTAAATAAGATTCTCCATACCAGTTTACATCATAATTTTAACAACACACATCTCAACTATAATCTGGGGGCTGGCCATTTAAGTATAGGTCATCGCAGAAATTATACTCCAGGCAGTTGAGGAACATTGGAGTAGTAGGGTGCCAGGAGGTCTCTATTCATACATTTCACTCTGTTCCTGTGAGGCGTATCCACGTGTTCGTTGTAGAGCACCGTAGAGCTGACAAATCTTTCATAGAGTTAATTACATTTTAACTATGTTCTTCATTGTCTTTTAAATAGAGCCCAAAGGTAGAATTTAAAAAAAGGTTTTTCAGTACTGTGTCTCTTCTTTCAAATTAAATTTATTGTTGGTGGGAATGCAAGCTGGTGCAGCCACCCTGGAAAACAGTATGGAAGTTCCTCAAAAAGTTAAAAATAGAGCTACCCAAGGACCCAGCAATTGCACTACTAGGTATTTAAGCCAAGGATACAAACATAGTGATCTGAAGGGGCATCTGCACCCCAATGTTTATAGCAGGAACATCCACAATAGCCAAACTATGGAAAGAGCCCAGACGTCCATCCACGGATGACTGGATAAAAAAGAGGTGGTTCATATGTACAACGGAATATATATTGCAATGGAATAGACATACAGTAGAATATTACCATCAAAAAGATGAAATCTTGCCATTTGCAACGACATGGATGGAACTAGCGGGCATTATGCTGAATGAAATAAGTCAGTCAAAGACATTTATCCCATGATTTCACTCATACGTGGAATTTAAGAAACAAAACAGAGGATCGTTGGGGAAGGGAGGGAAAAATAAAGTAAGATGAGATAAGAGAGGGAGACAAACCATAAGAGACTCTTAACTCTAGGGAACAAACAGGGTCGCTGGAGGGGAGGGGTAGGGGGATGGGGTGGCTGGCGGATGGGCATTAAGAAGGGTACGTGATGTGATGAGCACTGGGTGTTATACACAACTGATAAATTATTGAACACTACATCTGAAACTAATGATGTAGTATAAGTTGGCTAATTGAATTTAAAATAAAAAGGAGTTAATTAAAAACCCCAAAAAATCCTATTATAAAATGGATGCAAAAAGAGAAACAGAGAAATTTCACGGAATAGTGTATACAAGTGACAAATAAGCACATGAAAAGATGTTCAATGTCACTAGCCTTTATTTAGTAAAGCAAATGGAGACCATGATGCAGTATCACTACACACCTATTAGAACAGCTAAAATAAAAGATAATGGCATATGCAAATAAGCTCAAACGGATCAAAGACCTAAATATAAATCCCAAACTCTAAAACTTCTAGCAGGAAACATAGGGGAAAGCTTCATAACGTTGGATCTGGCAGTGATTTCTGGGACATGACACCAAAGGCATAGGCAATAAAAGCAAAGACAAATGGGACTACAACAAATTTTAAAACTCTCATGCATCAAAGGGCACAATTGGTAGAGTGAAAAGGCAATCTATAGAATGGGAGAAAATATTTGTAAGTCATATAAGTGATAAGGGATTAATATCCAGAATATGTAAGCAACGCCTACAACTCAACAGCAAAAAAATCAAGTAAGTTGATTTAAAAATAATCAAACCAAAATCAACAGCACAGGAAACAAGTACTGGAGAAGATGTGGAAAGGGAAACCCTCTTCCACTGTTGGTGGGAATGCAAGTTGGAAAACAGTCACTCTGGAAAACAGTATGGAGAGTCCTCAAAAAATTAAAAATAGAGCTACCCTATGACCCGGCAATTGCACTACTGGGTATTTACCCCAAAGATACAGATGTAGTGAAGAGAAGGGCCTTATGTACCCCAATGTTCATAGCAGCAATGTCCATGATAGCCAAACTGTGGAAAGAGCCCAGATGCCCTTCAACAGACGAATGGATAAAGAAGATATGGTCCATACGTACAATGGAATATTACTCAGCCTTCAGAAAGGATGAATACCCAACTTTTGTGTCAACACGGATGGGACTGGAGGAGATTATGCTGAGTGAAATAAGTCAAGCAGAGAAAGTCGATTATCATATGGTTTCACTTACTTGTGGAACATAAGGAATAACATGGAGGACATTAAGAGGAGTAAAGGAAAAGTGAATTGGGATAAATTGGAGGGGGAGACGAAGCATGAGAGACTGTGGACTCTGAGACAAACTGAGGGTTATGGAGGGGAGGGGGGATGGGTGAGCCTGGTGGTGGGTATTCAGGAGGGCACAGATTGCATGGAGCACTGGGTGTGGTGCATAAACAATGAATCTTGGAAGACTGAAAAAATAAAGTAAAAAAAAATAAAAGTTCCATTTTACACACACACACACACACACACACAATCAAACAATGTGAACAGACATTTCTCCAAAGAATATATACAAATGACCAGCAAGTATATGAAAAGGTGCTCAACATCACTAATCATTAGAGAAATGCAAATCAAAACCACAACAAAGAATCACCTCACACCCATTAGGAAGTGTACTATCAAAAAATCAGTAACAAGTGTTGACAAGGATGCGGAGAAATTAGAAGCTCTGAGGACTATTATTGGGATGGGAAAATGGTGAAACCACTATGGAAAACAGTATGGCAGCTCCTCAGAAAAGCAAAAGTAGAACTACCCAGTGACTTGTCAGTCTCACTTCTGGGTATAATCCAAAGAATTGAAAGCAGGTCTTGAGGAGATATTTGCACATCCGTGTTCATAGCAGCATTTTTCACAATAGGAAAACACAAGAAATCCATCAGTGGATGAAAGAAAAAACAGAGCGTGATATATTCATATCACGGAATATCATTCAGCGGTTACACGACTCTGCACAAGTGATAGAATAACCATACACACACGTTGCACCGATACCCAATTGCTCTGTATTGCACTATACTTATGAAAGATGTAACCATGAGGGGAAACTTGGTGAAGGGCAAATGGGACTTTCTGCCCTGACAACTTCCTGTGAATCTATAATCATTTCAAAATGAAACATTTAAATAAAGGAATGTAGGTTTTTCCTATAGTTAAAGTTGTGTACGTTATATCACGGACCTCATCTTGAGAATTTGATCACTGAACGAGACAAAGCAATATGCTTGTTTTGTATGGAAGTTTCAGAAACTTGAAATTCGAGTCTGAATAGTCACCCCCCACCCAGCCTCAGGGCACTTCACCGGGGCCAGTGTAACACCGAGTGTTGGCGTAGTTTTGGTCGTTGAGAGAACTAAACTTCTGGGTAGTGTACCATCACTGTTCTGGAACCCTGAGGAATAATTTACAACTTAGTTCAACTTGGGAGCAATCTGTTACATCAGAAGGTAATTGTGCACTTGTAACTGATGATCTTAATGACCCTAAGAGGAGACACCCCGCACCAAGGGGTAGAGTTTGGGCTCGTGTGTACATGCCAGGCTGAGTCATTGTACACAAGGCCATTTCCACTTTGGATAACAAAGTCGTTAGTGCCCAGTGGGAGATGACGTCACACAGCCCCTTCCCCATAACCCTGACATCGTGACACTGCGTTTCAGCACAGCCTATGAGGATTACCCCCGGGCACTGGGGCCACAGGCACTGGCATTGGTAAGGATGCTGCTGCAGCAACTGGGGTCTTGGGGCTGCAAAGGAGATAGAAAATCCTTTCCAGAATACTACCACTCATTTTATTCTCTTCTTTCCAATTCTAAACCTGATCTTCTATCTCTTAAAATTTCCCCTCTATTTCAGATTTCTCCTTTGTGTTAATTTTTATGGTAATAAGCATTTTGGTTTTACTATAACAACTTTTAAAATTTATTGCTTATCTTCTTTTTCTATTCTATTGGTTAATTGTTCATTTACTTAATTCTCTTCTCTTTTTAAATTTCTCCTTTGGCTTTCCTGATCATATCCATCTTTCTTCTTTAATTGAATTTATTTAAAAAATTGTCTACATTTAATTGAGATAACCTTATTAATTTATTGTCTTACATGTACTTGATGAGAGGTTGAAATATACCAGGTATTGATTACAAAACTTATTCTTTGCCTTTCCTCCTTGTCATCCCTTCCTGCTCCTTCACACTTTGGAGTCTGTCTGACTTCCTACTCATTCTATTTCCATTCCTTCCTTCCTTCCTGTCTTTTTTTTAATGTATTTTTTTATTATGTTCAGTTAGCCAGCGTATAGTACATCATAAGTTTTTGTTGTACTGTTCAGGGATTCAGTAGTTCCATATAGATGTGCCCTCCTTAATACCCATCACCTGGTCACCCCATCCCCTCACCCCCTCCTTTCTGTGACCCTCAGTTTGGTTCCTGGAGTTCGTAGTATCTCATGGTTTGTCTCCCCCTCTGATTTCTTCCCATTCAGTTTTCCCTCTCTTCCCCTGTGGTCATCTGCTCTATTCCTATGTTTTACCCATGAGTGAAACAATGTGATAATTGTCAGTCTCTGCCTGACTTATTTCACTCAGCATAATCATTCCTCTAGTTCCATCCATGTCGATGCAAACAGTGGCTATTGCTTTCTTTTGTTGGTTGCATTTTCTTTTCAGTTTTATGCACTTTTTTTGGGTGGTTGTTGTTTTATTTTTAAAGATTTCTTTATTTGAGAGAGAGAGAGAGAAAATGGGGTGAGGGAGGGGCAGAGGGAGATGGAGAGAGAGTCTCAAGCAGACTCCACATTGAGCATGGAGCCAGGCAGGGCTCACTCTCACTACCCATGAGATCCTGACCTCAGCCCAAACCAAGAGTTGGATGCTTAACCAAGTGCACTACCTGGGCACCCCATATGCACTTGCTTTTAGGGCATTGCTTTAATACTTTACAGTCTTTTATTTCTTTTAAGTATGCATCTAATCATTTCCCCCACAAGTTAGTATTTATATGTACTTTTTCTTTCTTCCATTTATCTACTTCTGCAACCCTATCCCTCTTTCTCTTTCTGCTAATAATCACAGTATTTCTGCTGTTGCCAAGATCTTCACTACCCTACCCTGTTGTTGTCCTTTCTCGTTTCCTCCCCTTTCCCTTTGTTTCTTTTATATGCAGTACTCTGCCTTCTAGCCTGAAGACACTGCATCTCCAAATACATCTGCATACCATAATTTGCCATTATGTTTGTGGCAAGTAGCTCCTCCTCTCTGGGGGCTTGTTAGAACACTCACTTTATATTATTCATTTTAATGTGGTAAAATCTTTTAATATTTTTAATTATATTTGCACTTTTTAAAAATTTAAGAAAAACATATCTGGTCCAATCTCTTGAAGACATTCTCTATATTAATTCTAAGATATTTAATAGAGTTGTTTTTACAGTTAGGTGTTCAATGCATAGGAAAATGATATTTTATATGACATTATATCAGAAATATCTCTGATCGTATTTAGAAAAGAACTAACGCTATTGTTGTAAAAGAGTCTTATTTTCCCACTTCTCTTCTTTACTTCATCATGTATGAGGACTAGAAAAATGTGTTGATTGACTGCTGGGAACTCTAATTTGTTTCATAGGTGGCTCCTAGCACCAAACCCATTATATCTTAATGATGTAGCTTCATACTCATTTACCTTGATACTTCATGGAACAATTATTTATGTACTTTTCTTCTTTTAAAGTTGCTTTGACTATTTTTGACATTGTGCATATCACAGACATTGTACAGTTGGGAAAGTCATTTTAAGAATCAGATCTGGATTCTATAATATTTATATATCATTTTGGAAATGTGGACGTTATTTACATCTGAGTCTTTGAACATGAAAAGTTACATGCTTTTTCTCTTACTGCTTTCACATGTCTCTTGTGTTTATTTATAGTTACTTGATATTTTTATATTTTTAGGTAGTATCTCAACTGTAAACTTTATTTTATAGAAATAGTTTCTTTCTGATATATAACTGCAACTGATTATTGTATAGTGATATTTTTATCCATTTACCTTGCAAAACTCTCTTCTTTTTAATTTTTTAAACGCTAGATTCTTTGGAGTTTATACATAGAAAATAATATCATCTAATGAGAAAATCGTGGGTATTTTTTCCTTTCCAAAATGTGTACTAGTCATCTTCTTGCCTTAGTTTGTAGATCAGCTCCTCTGGTACAAAAATGAAGAAAAGAGTTAACCTGGTATTTTCCCATTCACAGAGAGTTTTCAGTATTTAGTCATTTTGCAGGATGATTAGGTTATAATTAGGCCCAAATTATAACAACTTTCCTAGGTTAAGCATGTGCCACTTTATTCTTAGTTTTCTACCATTTGTTTTAATTTTGAATGTATTTTGAGTTTTATCAAGGAATTTTTTGTTTTGTTTTGTTTTTTTAAGATTTTTATTTATTTATTTATTTGACAGAGAGAGAGATCACGAGTAGGCAGAGAGGCAGGCAGAGAGAGAGGAGGAAGCAGGCTCCCTGCTGAGCAGACAGCCCGATGCGGGCCTCGATCCCAGGACCCTGAGATCATGACCTGAGCCGAAGGCAGAGGCTTTAACCCACTGAGCCACCCAGGGGCCCAAGGAATTTTTTGTTTATTTATTTTTTTCTCTTTTAAAGTATCCTTTTATTTTTATTTTTAAAAATTATGTTAATTAGTCACCATACGGTACATCATTAGTTTCTGATGTACTGTTCCGTGATTCATTGTTGGCGTATAACACCTTGTGCTCCACACAATATGTGCCTTCCTTAATACCCATCACCAGGCCAACCTATTTCCCCCCCCCCCCTCCCCTCTAAA
>LNAC01001760.1:87936-103159 GCA_002007465.1 Ailurus styani
CCCCCGCTTCATTTTTCCTTTCCTTCTCCTAATGTCCTCCATGCTATTCCTTATGTTCCACAAGTAAGTGAAACCATATGATCATTGATTTTTCTCTGCTTGACTTACTTAACTCAGCATGATTTCTTCTAGTCCCATCCACGTTGATGCAAAAGTTGGGTATTCGACCTTTCTGATGGCTGAGTAATATTCCACTGTATATATGGACCACACTTTCTTTATCCATTCATCTGTTGAAGGGCATCTCGGCTCTTTCCACAGTGTGGCAATTGTGGACATTGCTGCTATGAACGTTGGGGTGTATATGGCCCTCTTTTCACTACGTCTGTATCTTTGGGGTAAATATCCAGTAGTGCAATTGCTGGGTCATAGGGTAGCTCTATTTTTAATTTTTTTGAGGAAACTCCACACTGTTTTCCAAAGTGGCTGCACCAACTTGCATTCCCACCAACAGTGTAAGAGGGTTCCCCTTTCCCCACATCCTCTCCAACATTTGTTGTTTCTTGCCCTGTTAATTTTTGCCATTCTAACTGGTGCAAGGTGGTATCTCAGTGTGGTTTTGATTTGAATTTCCCTGTTGGCTAGTGATGAAGAACATTTTTTTTTCATGTGTCTGTTAGCCATTTGTATGTCTTCATTGGAGAAGTGTCTGTTCATGTCTTCTGCTCATTTTTTGACTTGATTATCTGTTTTCTGGGTGTTGAGTTTGAGAAGATCTTTATAGATCTTGGATATCAGCTCTTTGTCTGTAGTGATATTTGCGAATATCTTGTCCCATTCCGTGGGTTGCCTCTTTGTTTTGTTGACTGTTTCTTTTGCTGTGCAGAAGCTTTTATCTTGATGAAGTCCCAGAAGTTCGTTTTTGCTTTTGTTTCCCTTGCCTTTAGAGATATGTCTTGAAAGAAGTTGCTGAGGCCGATGTAGAAGAGGTTACTGCCTATGTTCTCCTCTAGGATTTTGATGAATTCCTGTCTCACACTGAGGTCTTTCATCCATTTAGAGTTTGTCTGTGTGTATTATGCAAGAGAATGTTTGAATTTCATTCTTCTGCATGTGGCTGTCCAATTTTTCTAGCACCACTTATTGGAGACTGTCTCTTTTCCATTGAATATTTTTTCCTGCTTTGTCAAAGATTAATTAACCACAAAGTTGAGGGTCCATATCTGGGTTCTCTATTCCATTCCATTGATCTATGGGTCTGTTTTTGTGCCAATACCATGCTGCCTTGATGATCATGGCTTTGTAATATACCTTGAAGTCAGGGAATGTGATGGCCTCAGCTTTTTTTTTTTTCAACATTTCCCTGGTGATTCGGGATACTTTCTTGTTCCACAGAAATCAGTTGCATTTCTAAACTCTAATAATGTAACTGAAGAAAGAGAAATTGAGGAATCACTTCCATTTACAATAGTACCAAAACCCATAAGATACCTAGGAATAAATCTAACCAAAGAGGTAAAGGATCTATACTCTAGAAACTATAGAACACTTATGAAAGAAATTGAGGAAGACACAAGGAGATGGAAAAACAATCCATGCTCATGGATTGGAAGAATAGACATTGTTAAAATGTCTATGCTTCCCAGAGCAATCTACACTTTCAATGTCATCCCTATCAGAATACCATTGGCATTTTTCATATAGCTGGAACAATCCTAAAATTTGTATGGAACCACTGACATAATTTTAAACAAAGTTTACTTTTATTAATTTTCACAGAACACATGATATTCACTATCTTCATAAACATCGCATTCTGTTCCTTAACAGTTCTGTTCTTTAAGAATCTCGATGATCCATTGGTCTGGTATAGCTGTATATTTCCTCCTTCTGCAGGAAGACTCCCTGAACCTTGGTAACTTACTCCTCAGTCTCAATTACCTTTAATATTTACATTCATAATCAAATTATTTGTCTTAGGATATACTGAACTTGGTTTGAAGATCTAATTGGGACTGAGAGACAATGATTTCCAGTGACATAATTTTTGGGATCTTCTTTACCTTTCAAACTTGTATTGGTTTCATGGGGAATTCTTTGTTATTTACATTATATATGTACACATTCTCAATTCTTCCTCGTAAGAAGAAGCCTTTAGATATGATTCTTGCCCACTTAACTTTGGCTAATGCCCTGACACTCATATTCAGAGGGATTCCAATTATAATGTCGCCTTTTGGAATTAGGTTGGAGATGGGCAATACTGGATGTAAAATAGTGCTCTTCATTCAGAGAGTTACCCGGAGCATTTCTCTGGGCACAACGGCCCTCCAGAGCACATTTCAGGCAGTGACTATTACCCCAAGTAATCATAAATGGGCCTGGCTCAAATACAGAATCTCTACATTCATTCCACCCTCTTTGCTGTTCTTCTGGATGACCAACATGGCCATCTATTCTGTGGTCATTTCCAAACGGTGCCCAACAGGAATACCACCACTGATGGACTTGGGTATTATAGCCCTTATTGCAAAAGCAATGCATATGACTGGCACATGTCATCAATATCTCTAGGGTTAGTATTCATTCGAGATTGTTTCTTTCTCTCGCTGATGACATGTAATAGTATTCACATGGTGAATATCCTTTACAGACACCACAAAACAGCTCAGAATGTTCGCAGCACCATCCAGTCTTCATCACGCTCTCCTGAAAACAAAGCTACCCATGTTATTCTCCTACTGGTGAGCTGCTTTGTTTTCTTTTACTTGACCAACTCCTTCCTTACTGTTTATTCACTTTATAGAAGTGAGAAAAAGGAGCAACTGGAGAAATTTAGCAACTTTTTTTCATCATGTTACCCGACCATCTGTTCTTTCTTTCTAGTTAAAAATGAAAATAGAATTTCTAGAGTAAATTTCATGAAAACAAGAATCAGAATTTTCTATTCTTAAAGAAAATTAATTGATCATAGGAACACTCCTTAGCATTCTGCTACACCACAGGAGTCATTTGTATGAATGTAGAGTAACACACTTATCAGTGACATGAATTATATTTATGGTCCTCATTGATCCGACTTACCAATCCAAAGAATTATCATTAAGTTTTTGTCAACTTATGGAAGATTTAGATATTAAATGTAAGGTTCGCATTATGAAGACATGTTTGTAAGTTTTAAAATTTTATAAAACAATAACATATAAGTAATGTAGAATATTTTGTAACATAATTTGTTACAATATTTGTTAGATATTTGTTACAATATTTGTTAGAATATTTTGTAATGTTATTTATCATACAATTACAGAAATCAATAAACCCCCCAAAGGATAGTGGTTACTTTTTGGTGTAAGGTAACCCTAACCCTAAGCAAGATGATGCAATATGTGTTTATTAAATTGTGCTCTATGCTTTGGTATGTCAGAAATATGTCTGAGAGTCAGTAAAAAGGAAAAATATAAAAGTTTTGAGAGACAGAGGTACAACTTATTCCCTTGGGAAAGATTGGTATATATAAAAAAGAGAAAGTGAATCCCAGTCCCCTTGAAACTGTGAACTGAATGAGCTGTGAACAACTGGAAAGTTTATACCTACATGTTAGTGATTAGACATAGTAATAATGTAGGAAGGTGTTTATTTGCACAGCAATATAACTGGCACTCAAATAAACTTCCTTGTAAATCCAAAAAAAGAGATATGTCATATTCAGTTTTCAAAATAAATAGAATTATTAATATTTGCATATAAACTCAGAAATGAGTTCAAATTAGCAGTAATTTTTAAACCTAGTTTAAAGAAGGAACACCAAGAAATAAACAAGATCCCAAAACACCTAGAAAATTACTGTCCTGAGAACTGTTGAACATACAGGTGACTTGAGGTTTGGATTGAAGTGCGAAAGAAGGGGGCATAATTTTCCACACTGAAGAACTAGATATCTCCTACAAGCAGAGAAAATCAGATAGCTTGTCACAATTGCACATTATTACCAAGAGCTACATGCTCAGCCCATGGCATAGTATGATAGTGCAGAGCAGATGGGTCTGGTACGTGGTTAAGAAATAATGGGGTGCCTGGGTGGCTCAGTGGGTTAAAGCCTCTGCCTTCGGCTCAGGTCATGATCTCAGGGTCCTGGGATCGAGTCCCGCATTGGGCTCTCTGCTTCCTCCTCTCTCTCTGCCTTCCTCTCTGCCTACTTGTGATCTCTCTCTCTGTCAAATAAATAAATAAAATCTTAAAAAAAGAGAAAGAAATAAGGTGTAGATTTGGGTTTGGGCTTAGAAGGAGCGTTCCTGTCATTCCCCACTGCCAGCAACCGGTACCCTCATTTTCTGGACTTGAGTATTTCCCATCGCTGTGCTGCACTATCTCACTGTTGTTTACATTGATTACTTCCCAATAACAGAGGACAGAGAACATATTTTTGCGTGCTTATTTTTTATCTGTACATCTTCTTTGTCCAGGTGTCTGTTCAGTGTTAATTAGGTTATTTGTGCTTTTGCTGTTGAGTTCTGAGAGTTTTTTTATGTAGTTTGAATACAGATAGTTTATCAGATATGTGTTTGGCAAATATTTCTCACAGTTTGTGGGTTGTCTTTTAGTGTTCTGAGCAAGGTTTTTCACAGGGTAGAAATTTTAACTTTATAAATTTCACATTATCACTTTTTTCTTTTCTGGATCAGTGTTTGGTGTTGTGTGTTAACACTCATCACCAAATCCAACATCATGTAGATTTTCTTTCATGTTTTCTTTTTGATATTTTTAAAGTTGTATATTTTAAATTTACGTACAATTTTGAGTGAATTTTGGCGGAAGTTGCAAAGGTTTTGTCTACATTTCACTTCATATCATATGGTTTCCAATTCATTGTTCCTTGAGTATTTCTGGAGAAGCCTGGATAGTGTACTCTATTTCAGTTAGGAATTTCCAAGGTTTATTAAGATTCCGCGGGACCCAGGAAAGGGCCTGGTGCGTCCACGGAACTGAGTGCACCGCCTGCGCTGCCGGCAGAGGGCGCCCGAGCCCAGCTCCTGACCGCCGAGGGGCGTGCGCGCTCAGCCTGCCGTGCGTACCTGCCTGCGGTAGCCGGAGCCGCCCGGTGTGGACGTTTCCGGAGGACGTGGGGCGGTGTCCGCGCTCCAGGAGCCCCGACCTCGTCAGGACCCGTGTCCACACCGGCAGGACCCACAGTGGAGGCTTGTAGAGGACATGGGGTGGTGTCCACAAGGACAGGAGCCCGGCTTCCTCAGGACCTGCTGTGGAGGAGGTGAGGCCATGTCCACCCTGACAGGAGTCCAGCTTCCTCAGGACCCGCTGTGGAGGACATGGGGCCGCGTCCACGCTGACAGGACCCACTGTGGAGGACGTGGGGCCGCGTCCACGCTGACAGGAGTCCGGCCTCCTCAGGACCCGCTGTGGAGGAGGTGAGGCCATGTCCACCCTGACAGGAGTCCAGCTTCCTCAGGACCCGCTGTGGAGGACATGGGGCCGCGTCCACGCTGACAGGACCCACTGTGGAGGACGTGGGGCCGCGTCCACGCTGACAGGAGTCCGGCCTCCTCAGGACCCGCTGTGGAGGAGGTGAGGCCATGTCCACCCTGACAGGAGTCCAGCTTCCTCAGGACCTGCTGTGGAGGACATGGGGCCGCGTCCACAAGGACAGGAGCCAGGCTTCCTCAGGACCTGCTGTGGAGGAGGTGAGGCCTTGTCCACCCTGACAGGAGTCCGGCCTCCTCAGGACCCGCTGTGGGAAGACAAGGTGAGCAGAAGCTTCCAGAGCGGGGTCTGCTGAGGGGATGTGACCCCGTGGAGGAAGGGCGCGCTGTGTAGATGGTGGGGTTTCTGCGGTTTTGTGTGCGGAGACGCGGCCTCCTGCGGTGCTGAGCGCGGGGCCGTCGGGTACCCCTCTCTGGGCTCGGATGAGCTCCGGGTCCGCGTCTGTGTCGTGCGCCCGCTGAGTCGGTTCCTCAGATGGTCTGCAGTCGGGGAGTGGCTGCCGCCTCTGTGCTCGTGCTCCCCCCTCCTCAGCCCTGCGGATCCTCCCGCGTCCACACCCGCGTCAGGGTTGGTCCGGGGTCTGCAAGTTTGGAGTGGCCACGTGGACTGTGTAGACGGCTTTGGGGAGAGCAGGGGTTTTCCTGGTGTCGGCTCTGCCCTGGAGCACAGAGCGTCTGCATCCCCGTGGGTCTCCCTCCGTGTCTGTCGGCAGCGTCGCGCGGGGTCGGAGGACAGGTCTGTCACCTCCTTGGTCCCGGGGACTCCGCGGTATTTTGTTCTTTCCAATGCGGTTGCAGACGAGACTGCTCTCGCAGTTGTCCTTTTGAAGGTTCCTGAGAACGCGTGCAAATGCGATTGGTTTGTGCGTGTGGACGTGTCCCTCGCAAGTTCTGGAACGTGCGCGTTCTGTTCGCCGCACACTCCATCCGCCAGTTCCCTGACCGGCAGGACGGGTGTATGCGGACACGGCCGAGAATGGCCACCGGGACGAGCGAGCTGCGGCTCCGTCCCAGGCGAGGGCCAGAAACAGGACAGGAGCAGGACTTTGTGGAGAAGGAGGAGAAGCGGGGCGGCTGCTGGGAAGGAAAGTCCCCTGGAGGGAGGCCGGGTTCAGGTGACGGAGGTTCTCAACCGCTGAGCTGCGGGGATGGGGATTCCTCATCGGAGACGAACCTCCGGCTTCCCCTCCGGGCCTGGGATGCAGGAGTCTGTCCTGTGGGGGCTCTACCGTGGGGTCTGTAACGGGCCCGAGCGGCGGGGGCTCTACCGTGGGGTCTGTAAGGGGCCCGAGCGGCGGGGGCTCTACCGTGGGGTCTGTAACGGGCCCGAGCGGCGGGGGCTCTACCGTGGGGTCTGTAACGGGCCCGAGCGGCGGGGGCTCTACCGTGGGGTCTGTAACGGGCCCGAGCGGCGGGGGCTCTACCGTGGGGTCTGTAACGGGCCCGAGCGGCGGGGGCTCTACCGTGGGGTCTGTAACGGGCCCGAGCGGCGGGGGCTCTACCGTGGGGTCTGTAACGGGCCCGAGCGGCGGGGGCTCTACCGTGGGGTCTGTAACGGGCCCGAGCGGCGGGGGCTCTACCGTGGGGTCTGTAACGGGCCCGAGCGGCGGGGGCTCTACCGTGGGGTCTGTAACGGGCCCGAGCGGCGGGGGCTCTACCGTGGGGTCTGTAACGGGCCCGAGCGGCGGGGGCTCTACCGTGGGGTCTGTAACGGGCCCGAGCGGCGGGGGCTCTACCGTGGGGTCTGTAACGGGCCCGAGCGGCGGGGGCTCTACCGTGGGGTCTGTAACGGGCCCGAGCGGCGGGGGCTCTACCGTGGGGTCTGTAACGGGCCCGAGCGGCGGGGGCTCTACCGTGGGGTCTGTAACGGGCCCGAGCGGCGGGGGCTCTACCGTGGGGTCTGTAACGGGCCCGAGCGGCGGGGGCTCTACCGTGGGGTCTGTAACGGGCCCGAGCGGCGGGGGCTCTACCGTGGGGTCTGTAACGGGCCCGAGCGGCGGGGGCTCTACCGTGGGGTCTGTAACGGGCCCGAGCGGCGGGGGCTCTACCGTGGGGTCTGTAACGGGCCCGAGCGGCGGGGGCTCTAACGTGGGGTCTGTAATGGCCCGAGCGGCAGGCGTCTCCTGTCTGCCTCCCCTGCAGGCATCCCCAGTGCACGCTCTGGAGGCTTCTCCACAGTTCTCTCCAGGTGGTGGCGGAGCATGTGGAAAACTGGATTCCCAATCCCATGGCTTCTACTGCACCCGCGACACCGGGGCCCCGATTTAACCCTCCCATGATCCTCCTGCCAACATGTGGCCTCCTGTGCGGGCCAGTGGCCTCTCCGCGGTGGGAGAACTGGATCCGGGCGGGCTGGGCCTCCATCCCGAAGTCTGACGTCATCTCTGCTTCTGTGACGTGGTGCCTACATGGATGTTCAGAAGAGTCATTTTCTCTGCAGTGATTTCAGATCTGCAGTAACTTGTCACCTCGGCACAAATATGCTTGACCTCCACACACAGACCCCCCCAGCCTCATTTCTTTATCACGTTTGCCACTTCATGCGGGCTACTTTGGTGCGTTTTACCCCAAACAGGGACACTGTCCCGCGGAACCACCATGTAACCCCAAGTGAAGAAGTCGTGCCAGTTCCCACATTTGAACCCAGATCACAGGCCCACTTCAGCTGTCACCTCCTGCCCAATGTCTGAAATGTCTTCTTCATTCAGATCTACTTTTCTTCTTCTGGAACTTCTTCCAGGACTTTCCCTTATTTGGGTAACTTTGATGGATTTCAGGAGCACAGACGGGTCCGATCTGAGTGGTATTTCCATATGGCTTATTATGTCACTTGGGCTGTTTTCAGTGTCCAATCACGTTGTGACATGCATTGGTCCTTTTTTTCACTGTGACTAATATAATAACACTGACCACTTCAAACATTTCAGGTGCACAGTTCTCTGGCCTTAGCTGAGTTCCCACGGTTGTACATCATTCTCCAGAACGTTTCATTCTCCTGGAGGGGGACTCTGTGTGCATGAAACTCCGACTCCCCTTTCCCCTTGGCCCCTGCAGCCACATTCCACTTTGTGTCCCCAGACACCTCATCCAAGTGTAATCATACAGTATCTGTCCTCCGTGAAAACCAGGATCCTGTCCTTGTTCCTGATTTCAGAGTGGAGCTGTCAATCCTCAGACTTGAGCATGGTGTTTGCTATAGACTTATGGAAAAAATTACCCCTTATTCCTGCTTTCATGAGTGTTCTATCAGCAACGGACCTCGGATTTTGGTTAGAACATTTTCTGCATCCATTCATATGACCACATGTTTTTACTTGAAAATTTATTGTGATGGATAACATTGCTTGGTTTCATTCTATTGAACAACCTTTGAGATGTTTGTGAAGAGACACTTGCTTGTGGGGCACAATCTATTTAAGAGCTCTTGGTTTTGCAATTCTTCTGATCAGGCTCCTTTCATGTATTTTAAGAAAGGTATAGGGATGTATTTTGCTGATTTTGTGATGATTTCATTGGAGTTGGCTTTAGTGGTTAGGACGGGGGTTAGGGTTAGGGTTATGTTTGGCTTAGGGTTAGGGTCTCCCTGTCCTCTTCTGCCCAGAGCCTATTCCCTTCCATTAACCAGAGTGATCTTTTTGGAACATACCCTTTGGGCCTCTCTGTGGTCTGCTCCCCTCCTGCCCATCCTCTCTGGCCTCCCCTCTCCCACTGCAGCCCACCCCTCTGTGGGCCCCCAGGGGTGTGGTTGTCCCACGTGTGCCTCAGGCTTGACTCCAAGCCTTTGTGTTTGCTGTGCCCGCTGCCAGGAGCACTCTTGTCTCCCCCTGCTTCATGTCTGGCTTGTTTCCCCATTGGCTGGGCCTTGATTTGCCCCCTGATGACCTGACTCATGTTTGCTGAGTGTGTGTGTGTGCTTGTCTCTATTTAAATGTAGTGCCCACCTTCCCTGTGTGAGCGATTTACTCACCTGCCGGGGATGGGGCAGGCATAGGGAAGTAGCCCTAGTGTCTGCACAAAAATTCAGGTCAGAGGGGCTCACCACACTCACCTGATGATGGGAGACCTGCTTTCCCCATATTGGGGAGCAGGTAGTCACCTCGAAGGGGAACCAGCTATGGAGGCAGTTGGGCAAGACCCCCAACTTCTTGGGGCCAGGGAGATGTAAACCTGGATCTGGAAGCTTACACCCTTGGATTCAAGGCTGGGCCTGAGCAAGCCCCCTCTCCTCCCAGAGGTCCTCTTTCCCCTTCCCTGCCCTTGGGCTGGACCTGATCTGGGGAAGTTCGAGGGTGACCCCTCCTAGGAATACCAGTGGTTGACTGAGGACCTTGTCATCAGGATACCCAGTAGACTTCAAGGGAGGACCCTACAGGAGGTGGAGACAGCTCTGTGGGGGTCAGCGACATCCCACTCAAAGCAAAGTGGGGCAGGTGGCTGGCCCTGCTGGTTCTATCCAGTCTGTAGGGCACAGAAACAAGGGCTGTGCCCCAAGGTGCTCAACTCTTGGTGGTTGGGGACAGGACCTGCGGGGGGCGGGCAGCCAGGGAAGGGCATATGCAGGGTTTGCCCAGGAGCTCAGCACAGGGGAGTGTTCCTGGCTCCAGCACGCTGGAGCCCATGTGAGGCTGCATGGGTTTCCAGCCTTCTAAGCCTTAGGATCCCCTTGGTAAGATGGGGTGCTAATGGCCCCCATCTCTGGGAGCAGAAGGTAGGGAGGCCCCATGGGCAGACTTGCTCAGGACAGGCTGGGAGAGTGGCTGTTGCTTAAAGCAACCTAGGGCCTGCCCCCTAGAAGAAGCTGCACATATGCACAGCCCCCAGCTCTGGGGTCCTGCTGCCAGCCTCTGGCAGTGATCCTCCTCCCATCCTGTCCCCTGTCGCTGTAGCTACATGGTCTTCCTGGAGCTGTTCCTGCACATGGCAGAGAAGCCCTTCATGATGGGACACAGGGTCACCTACTACATCTTCATTGACCAGCCGGCTGCCAGGCCTGTGGCCCCCTGGGAGGGCTGGTGGTCCTCATGGTGGACACAGGGTCACCTATTAGGTCTTCATCAATTGGCCAGCTACTGGGCCCATGTACCCTTCTGGGAGGGCCAGAGTGTGGTGTTCCTCATGGTGGGACACAGGGTTACCTATTAGGTCCTCATTGACCAGCTGGCTGCCGGGCTGTGTGCCCCCCTGGGGGGGCGGGAGGGTGGTGGTCCTTGTGGTGGGACACAGGGTCACCTACTACATCTTCACTGACCAGCTGGCTGCTGGCCTGTGTGCCCCCCGGGAGGGCTGGAGGGGGTTGTTCCTTGAGGTCCCTGGTGCCCTGCATAGCAGGTTGTGTCCACATGACGATGGTCAGCTGCTTCTGTGAGCAGCACTTCCTCCGTGAGGTGGATGACTTGGTGCGTGTACGTGGACCTGAAGTTCTGTGACCACATGGGTGTGGAGCTCCTGTCCCCGCTCTTTGGCAGTAAAAACCCCAGTTTTTACGGAGGCCTGCAAGGACTTTAGCTGCACATGCAAGTGCCAGCTGCACTCCTAGGCCCACATCGCCAGGGATCAGGGCGACGTTTACTACATGGGGGCCTTTGTGGGGTATCGGTGCTGGAGGTTCACTGACTGACCTTGGCCTGTCACCATGCAATGGGGGTCGACCTGGCCGATGGGATGGAGGCCATGTGGCATGACAAGAGCAACCTGAACAGGTACCTGCTGGACAACAAGCTCACCAAGATGCTGTCCTCGGAGGACCTGTGGGACCCATGGGTGCTGGGCTGTCCCTGGAGGACCTATGCGACCTGCGGTTGTTGGGGTGTCCCCTGGAGGACCTGTGAGACCCATGGCTGCCGGACTGTCCCCAGAGGACATGTGGGACCCGCAGTTGCTGGGCTGTCCCCAGAGGACCTGTGGGAACTGTGGTTGCTAGGTTGGCCCCGGAGGACCTGTGGAACCCAGGGCTGATGGGCTGTCCCTGGAGGACATGTGGGACCCACGGTCACTGGGATGGCCCTGGGGTACATGTGTGACCTGCAGCTTCTGGTCTGTCCCTGAGGACGTGTGGGACCTGCAGCTGCTGGGCTGTCCCCTTGGAGGACCTGTGGGACCCACGGCTGGAGGGCTGTCCCTGGAGGACCCATGGGACCTGCAGCTGCTGGGCTGTCCCTGGAGGACCCATGGGACCTGCAGCTGCTGGGCTGGCCCTGGGTCATGAAGAAGCTGAGAGTCATGGCTGTGCCCAAGAATCATCTGGACACCTGGAACTCATGAATCATTGTCCCAGGAGGGCCTGTGGGACCTGCAACTGCTGGGCTGCTCTCCCACCCCATTATGAAGAAGCAGAGATTCATGACCGTGCCCAGGAATCACCAGGACACCTGGATCACATGAGGGGCTGCCCCGCCTCCAGCAGGGGGTGGTGTCAGTGGAGCCCTCAGAGCAGGTGCCTACCTCTGTCCCCTCGAGGGAGACCGTGAAGCCCAGACGTCCAGGGCCCCCAGCTGCACCCGCACACGGGAGGCCTGCCTGGGGACACAAGGTCCTCTCTTTGTGGTCACTATATTTTGATAACTTCTGGGTCTTTTGCAGCTGTGAATGGCTCCAGTTTCATGTCAGAAGTTTTTCTGTGTCAATGTGGAGCAACCATCTTTAAAAAGAACTGTTGAGGGAAAAGGTTTTCTCCCTGGTTCTAAACAGACACCGCCTGGTGGGGCTGGGAGAAGCCCTGCAGCAGCTGTGGAGCTGTAACGGGTCCTGGCCACGTCTCCCCACAGTCATGGGGTTTCAGGGTCAGGGGTGCACCAAGCTACCTCTCAGACCACTGGTCCCCTGACTGCCAGAGGCCTTGGCTGTGGCCGCTAGCTTGGCCTCCAGGAACATGGAGCCATCTGGGTTATATAGGGTTCCTGTATTGGTTTAAATGGCTATTTAAACAATGGCTGTGCTGGAGTTTGTGAAATGTGGACACTGGCTCTGTCTGGATGTGCGTCCTGCTGGGATTCCTCAGTGCCCACCGGGGGTTTGCACTTGTGCCCTCATCTGCCGGCACTGTGTCTTAGCAAGCATTCCCTGAGTGCCTGCTGTGGGCTCAGTCACCAACAAGGGGCAGAGCGTGAGTGGGAACTAAGGTACAGGATCTGCTCCAGGGCCCTCCTGGGACTCGCGATGCCCTGACCTCCTGACTCACTTCTTTCCTACTGCGGTGCAGTAGACATACAACCGATACCGTTAATGCGTTAGAGTGTAAATTCAGTGGCAGTAAGTACGTTCACTGTTCTGCACCTGCCGCCTCCATCCATCGCCCCAACTTTTTCATCTTCCCAAACTGAACCTCTACGCATGAGACCCTAACCCCCCCGTTCCCCCTCCCCAGCCGCGGCACCCAGCAGCTCCTCCACCTCTCTGAATCTGAGTGCTCCCCGTCCCTCGCATGGGGGGTCCTCCAGTATCAGTCCTTCGGGGACTGGCTTATCTCATGTAGCACAACGGCCTCAAGGTCTGGCCCCATGAGCCTGGACCTGACCCACTTTTCCCCCAAAGGAGAGGCTCAGCCTTTTCCTGTCTAAGCCAAGCCCCTCTGTTCCCTTCATCTTCCTCCTCAGCCTGAAGAGGATCCCAACCAATCTGCAGCTTTGAAGGCCTGTTCAGTCCAGATGCCAGGGACATACCCCGGGGGTCTCGGGCCTCACCTACCCCATCTGTCCGCGTCAGGTGCCTGCACCCCCCACCAGCTGGCCACCTGCTCCTCCCACAGGTGTTCTCATCTCAGGAGAGGGAAACACCGAGTCCTTACCCTTGGAGTCCTCTGTGATTTCTTGCTGCCACCAACTCTGCCAGTAGTGAGGTGGCTACTGGTGGACATTCAATGACCAAAGCATTTAAAGCCTTATGTGAGTCTCTGCTGCCTAGGGCAATGGATAACAGTTGGGGCAAGCAGAAACCAAGCAGAAACACTGGAAGGCTGAGTGATGAGGAGCTTTAGGGAAGAAGGGCCTGGAAGTTCTGACTGTCCCTACCTGACCCTTCGGATGTTCCTCAGTTACTCCTGTGCCTCTGGTGTCTTCCTGGAACCCTGACCTGGCTGTTTTCGAATGGCTTGTCCAGCAATACCCTTGCTTTCTGGGAGGGGGTTTGCTGGAATCCTTGGTGTATCTTCCTGCCCCACCTGGATCGCTTTATGAAGGCACATAGTCTGGGCCGTCTGAGGACCAGAGACTGTGGGTCTGCGGCCTGGAGGGATTCTGAGCAGAGCTGGTGGGATGGGAGGGCTGCAAGGCACAGAGGCAGGTTTCCAGAAAGCTCTCTGGGGTTCCCAGCATCCTACCATTTTGGAATCAAAACCTTGAGATCCTTGGGCGCCTGGGTGGCTCAGTGGGTTAAAGCCTCTGCCTTCAGCTCAGGTCATGAACTCAGGGTCCTGGGATCGAGGCCCGTATCGGGCTCCCTGCTCGGCAGGGGGCCTGCTTCCTCCTCTCTCTGCCTACTTGTGATCTTTCTCTCTGTGTCAAATAAATAAATAAAATCTTTAAAAACAAAAACAAAAACAAAACCCTTGAGATCCTTAAAATGCCGGCATTGTTACAGTTTTTGTCCAGACTGTTTCTGGGCCAGAAAACCACATGTCTCTGTGCACCCAGCACCACCTAAACTATTGGCCATTTCTTGTCACTTGAGCTGAGTACAAAGGATTGGGAGTGGGGGCTTGATGGGAGGTCCTGGGCCAGACTTTGTGTTTGGGAGACAAAGGCCATCCCGACAAGCTTGTGGTGAGCCAGAGGAGGGGGCCTGTGTGGAGACCCCAGCTGCAGACACTGCTGTCTGCTGATGCGCCCTCAGCTCACCCTAGTGCACCTGCTGCTGGGGGAGCTCCTACCCCTCCTCTCTGTGGAGGGTTCACCCCTGCATCAGCGGTGCCTCCTCCCCTGCCAGTCACTGCCAGCCTGCAGCTTGGGAGGGTAGATACCCCGACGACCTCCAGTCCTGGGGACAGAGCCGATGCAGGTGGGATGTGGTCTCCCAGCAGGCCTGAGCACCAGGCCCCCATGGTGCTCACTCTCCTGTGGGGTCACGGTGCCACGTCCTCCCTCAGGCTCCCTGGACCCAAGTCCTCCTCTGCTCAGGGACCGTCCTTGGCCCAGACTCCTCACGCTGGGACTGGGAGCAGGTCATCTGGACCTTCTGGACTCACACTTCCATGGCCGTGATATGGGCACAGGCCAGCCTCACAGACTCATCAGAGGATACCCAGCGCAGGAAGATGCGGCCACTGCAAGGGAGATGCCAGGTGACCCCCGATGGAGCGCACAGTCCTTGCACAGAGCACCAGGCTCACGGGACTCAGCACAGGAACCTGGCACCAGGCCACGGGACACGGGGAGTCCTGGCAGGGGAGGCTCTGGTGGGGGGGTTGGGGAGGCCACAGAAGGGTCCCAGAAGAGGCAGGAGACAAGGAAGATGACAGGACAGAGCTTCCCAAGGAGGTTGATTGGAGAGTCAGAGGATCACAAAGACCCTTGGAAAAACTCAGAGGCCCTGGAGATGTTGGCTGAAATGTTGTCATATGGTCACAAAAGATGTGTCACAAACCACAGTCGACAGTGGACGATTTACTCTTTGTTGCTTCTAGGAATCAGTGCGCATGGGCCATTAGAACTCACATTGCATGAAGTCTAGGATATTCTTACTTTTCTGAACTTGATTTTTCTAGAGGAAGTACTAAGCATGGGTATCTCCGTTCTTTTCTTTGTGCAACTGGCCTCTGTTTTCAGGAGCAGATTCCTGGTTCTCATCACCAC
>LNAC01001761.1:0-12145 GCA_002007465.1 Ailurus styani
TTATGGTTTGTCTCATTCCCGATCCCATCTTGTTTCATTATTTTTCCCTCCCTACCCCCCACAACACCCCGCCCTGCCCTTAATAAAACAAATAATATTAAGAACACAGGAGTAATCCCCATCCAACTATCTAAGAGAATACCAACATCAAAATTGTGATTTTATAGTTAAAAAGCCAAGCCAATGATTATATCAAGTCTAAGATATTTGAAAATATCTTTTATATCTTTATAATACCATTAAATCTTTAGTTAACTAAAAGTAAACTTTAACTGAAATTCATAGTATCTGTTTATTCATTTTCACCTGTGTGCTTTTCTCTTTTCAGTACTCCTTTGTAAGAGAATGTTGGTGTGTCTCGTAAATATTGGCTTTATACCACAGCTGAAAAAGGAAAATGTTTTTACATTCCAAAAGTGATTTCAAAATAACATGCAATACCTCATCAAGAAAAAGACGTGGCAATGGTGTTCTTTTGTCCAGGGCCACAGCAACACGGGAGGCCATGCAGTACCTTCGGAACCAAGCCCACTTGTGCGTCTCAGCACAGCAGGGGAGAGTGTCTAGTTCCAGATCACAAGCAAGAGCTACCAGTACCTGCAGCAACCAAAAATTAATAACACAAGGAAGCTCAGAAATGAGCTAAAACCCTACTTCACCAATACTGCATACTAAAGACAGACATCATTATAGGGTTTCTGTGAGTCCCCATTCAGGAGCTCCTTATTACAGGCTGACTGCCATGTACCAAGCAAGTATTTCACCAACACTAGTGATGTGAATTATTTCTACCCAGCCCCTAGTGATGCACTGACACACAGGAGCTCAGACCGGACAACTGCTACAATACTTGCTGCCTAAGTCAAGCATCTCAAAGTACACTAATACTTGGTTAAAGTATTAAAGGCTTAGGCCACATGGTCATTTCTGGACATTTTTCATATCCAACTTCAGCAATACCTACTGTCCTCAAAGAGGCCTGAAATGCAATACACTACACATGACCACTCTCGGAGGCTCTCCTGATCACTTTAAAACAAGTCAAGCATTACCTTAAAGAATGGGCTGTGGAGCAGCTGCTTGCCACCTCTTACAACAGGATCTTCATATTCAAACTGCCTTTGCAAAGCTTCCGGAAGGCCTTTCACCAAAGCAGCAAGAGCACTACCTGTAAAACTCTAAGAAAACAATAAAATTATATCCTAGTAATCTAAAATGTAGGAGAGGTAAGCATTTTGTTTCTATGAGTCAAATGTTTTGTTTTGTTGGTACTATTTTCCCTTAAAAAAATTTGTATTGAAATTTTTCAAATAGGTTTGATGAACACCAAAATTAAAAACAAGACCTTGAAAATTCACCTAGGATTTCAGTATAGCCACTTGCAGAGAAACAGTCCCTTTCTGACTGATAAAGCCCCATCTCCTAAGATCATTAAGATTAAGCAACCTTTCAACATACAGCAAAAACAAAGGGATGTTGTGAACCAGACTTGCTGCAAAGTCTAACAGATGCAATCCTATGCTCACGGCCACTGACATCTGTTTCTAAAAATCACAAACCAATCTGTACTCAATATACAGAGCAACATAAAGGAGTCTGGAAGGGACAAGGGTGGCCTTATTCTTATGTAGAATTTCTCAACTCTTCTCAGTGATTTAGAAGTTTAAACTATTTAAGCAATATTTTATTCCCAAAAGTCAAACATCTAGAAACTAATTTAATGTTCCATACCAAAGCTCTTGCTTCCCCATCATTATCTCCAAGTAGCTTGTTTATGTTAATGGACTGTCCAAATTCAGTTGTAAGCAGCTTCCTCAATCTTTGGAGGGCCCACATTCTATGACTGGCAGCTAAAACGAGCAGACAGAAAATATCAGAAGCTTGACCATTTTTCCTATCAAGTACAACAGACATGATAATAAAGGTGCTATTTACCTAAGGCACTCAGCTGTGCACAGGCTGCCAGCGATGCCGCAAGGCGAGGGACAATGCTTCTGTTTGAGGTGAGATTGAGTCGGAAGTCTAACAGACATGTCACCAAGTCCATGGATGGACAGGAGAGAACGCAGCGATCGGAAAGGAGGTCTTTAGGGCCTAGGAAATGAGCACTGTAAATGTCCCTATGTTGAACAGGATGAGGGCTATCCCACAAGGAGACCTACACAAATCCGACCCAGTGGGCCTTGTCTACCCAGATGCTGTGGTTAGAGGGCTGCCCATGGTACTACCACTGTCTGTGTGACATAACTACACTCTGTACATTGACATTTTATCTAAAAATCAAATAGCTTAAGCAGTGCAACCAGGGGAGCGCCTGTTGGCTGAGTTAGTTAACTGTCTGCCTTTGGCTCAGGTCATGATCCCAGGCCTGGGATCGAGCCCCGTGTTGGGCTCTCTGCTCAGCAGGGAGTCTGCTTGTACCTCTCCCTCGGCCCTTAGCCCCTACTTTTGCTCTCTTTCTCTCTCAAATAAACAAATAAAATCTTTAGAAAAAAAAAAGAAATACAACCCGCAATAACTCCTTCCCTATTAGGTGATGGACTGCAAACACCCTAACAACTGGACTACTGAGGTGGCTCTCTGGAGTTCTGATCATCACTGCAGCGGGGCCTTGGGCAAGGCAGGCTCCCAACACAACAGGAGAAGGCAGACTACAAAGTACTAAATGAAAATGGTTTGTGTGTCCACCTTGCTTGAGTCATTAGGACCTGGATGCCGCCAGGCCCCCGACTTACCTGCAGCTGGCATGATGGGATAGACTGTGAAGCGCCAGCCCCACCCATTCACAGACCCATCGCTGATGAACTTCCATTTCAACTCGTCCCCTGGGATGCGGAGCTCACTGGACCAGTCAGACCATTCTCGGCCTAGTAGATGAAAGTATGCCTGGGGTTGGGTTCTCTCCATCATGTAATCAACACAAACTTCTTTAGATATAAAACAAAATCATTTACACTGTATCTGAAGAAGAGTTCCCCTAACCCAAGTTCTCCCAAATTTGAGTTCACACTACTCCTAGTGAATAACATTTAATAGACACTATCCTTCCATACACACTATACCAAGTACTAGGGAAACTGAGGACAGGTAGGTACTGCCCTGATGGAAACACTCATACACAACTACAACACAGTGTGAGAGGACAGCACTGTCAGCCAGCACACACAACAGGTCAAGGGCTTATGGGGAGGTTTCCAGGGGAAAGTATTATATGATGGCAGTTACCCAAGAAACAGGATAAAGAGCCCCAGCTTTCCACACAGAGGGTGTAATTTTATAAAAGCCTGAGCCCAGCACTCACTGAATCAATTATCAACTCAGTCCCTTTAGGTAGCTTTCATACATCAACCTTTACCTTGCACAAGCCTGGTACTCACAGAACCATCTCTATCTGGGTGAAACTGGGCTTCCCAGACTGCCTGTATCCCAGGGACCCAATAGGCACCCTATAATCCCACCCACCACTGGTGAGGTGCACAAACCACAAGTGTAATTATCTTACTGAAAGTACTAGGAAGACGCAGATAAAACCTACTGTATTTTGCAGCAATATAGCTTATTGTCCCTTCCTTAAGTGTCCCATAAGAATGAAGCAGTAGCGTTCTGTTTAGTAAGTTAACAGTTCTGTTTTATGAAGGCAAGAAGACAGCGTCCTGCTCAACCTTCCTTCATACCTGACCGCACGGAGACAATCCTGTTGACACCATCCATGACTGTAAGAGGGTCGTGGCGCCTCTCTGTTGAGCACTGCCGGTCAAACTCCACTCTCAGTCCTTCTGCTCCTGGAGGTAAAGTGAGCACAAAACACACGATGATTACTCCCAACTGACATACCACAGACAAAGCCATAAGCCACAACACACCACACAGAAACAGCGAGACTAAAATGATGTTTAACGGCTAAAGAAAAGCAGGAAGGCAGAAAGAACTGACCTCAAAGACAAGAGCCTAAGACTAACTGACCTTTCCCCTCACCTTGTCTCCCACAGAAAACTTTAACTGCGATGGAAAGGCCAAAAAGAAACTTCCACTTGGCTAATTCATTCTGTGCTCTCATTTCTGGGCAAATTTTCATTGCCAGACCAAGCTTTATTATTCCCCTCACCACACACACACACACACACGCACGCACGCACGCACGCACGCACGCACGCACGCGCGCGCGCGCATTTAAAATGCCATTTGAAATATTCATCAAATGTTTAGCATTTGATCTCGAGTCTTCTTTGGGACAAATTAGCTTACAAAAGAATTAATGAAGGGCAGGACCTAGGTTATGGTGGAGAGAAGAGGTTAGCAAATCCTTCTTTCAAAGCAGCTATAAAACCATGCAAAATTATAAAAGATGAGGATGCCAGGACTCTGAAAATAAAGTAAAGGCAAACAACAAACTGAGAAGTGTTTATGAAAAAAACTGCCAAACAGGGGTTGAGACAGTGAGTGCCTATGGTGTTCTTGCCTGGGTATGTCTCTATCCAAGCTGGAAGACAGTTTTACCAGAATGAGACTCTGCCTCCAGCAGAAGCTCACTGGTATAGAGTAGGGAGGAGAAAATGTATGCCAAGGACATTGCCAAAAAAAGAACCAACAAGAAAGCCTCCATCTCCACTGGCTTGAGAACAGTTTTACTAGATGTCAGATCTGAGAACTAGCCAGAAATTTAGCAGGGAATCAGAAAATATAGAGAGCACAGAAGGGCTAGTGACGGCATCATGGAGACCTGGAAAAACTGGGATGTGCACACACACACAGGAAAACTGCCAAAACACTGAATTCTATGCCCTCCCTGCTTCCACCCACATGTAGACCCATCAGCAGAGGGGGGACCAACAGGCTTGAGCATAAGCCAAGAAGATATAGAACAAACCCTAGAAGTCAAGCTAGAAAACAGAACAGAAGAGTGAAGCCAGGACATAAGATGCTTCATGCTATGGGGGAAAGAGATTTCAGAGGGAATTCCAGGCATGTTATAAAACAAGTACACAAAACAATCAAAATAACCATTATATATCTTTAAAAAGAAATGGAATCCAGATGATACAATATACTATCTAAAATGTCAACAAAAAATTATGAGACATGCAAAAACACTGAGAAGTGTGAGCAATACTCAGGAATAAAATCAGTCAATTAAAGTGGACTCTGATGGGCCAGATACTAGATTTAGCAGAAAACAACTTTTAAGAAACTGAAATAACTATATTCAAGATTTTTTTAAATAAATAAATAAAACAAAACACAGAGAAAGACAACATAGGAAAACAAGATAACAATGATTTAACAAATATAGAACCTCAATAAAGAGACAGAAACTATGAGGAAAGTACTAAAAGGAAATTTCTGAGTTAGAAAGTATAATAACCAAAATGAAAAATTCACTAGATAGGCAAAATGGCAGATTTAAAATGGCAGAGAAAAAGAATCAGTCAAATTGAAGACTATAATTTCTATTTACTCTAACTGGAAAATAAGAGAAAAAAGTCTGAGGATAAATAAGCAAAGTCTCAAACACCTAGGAGACAACATCAAGGAACACAAACATAGGTATAATGGGAACTTCCTCTCAAAAAAGAGGAAAGAGAAAAAAAGGAGATGGAAAAAGTAGTTAAATACATACAGCCAAAACCCCTCAATTTGATGAAAAACATTAATCTACAGTTCCCAAAGTTAATAAATCCCAAGTAGGATAAACAAAGAGATCTACACCCAAACACATTATACTGAAACTGTTGAAAACCAAAGACAAAGAGAAAATCATAGAGCAGAAAGAGATTTTAAAAAAAAAAAAAAAAGACACATGACATCTAGGAGTACAAAATATCATTAATGGCTGACTTCTCCTGAGAAACAATGGAAGACAGAAACCAGTGAGATGACATGTTTAAAATAATATAAGGGGAAAAATCCTACCACCTAAAAATTCTATATCTAGCAAAACTATCTTCAAAAAGTGAAGGCAAAATTAAAACATTCCCAGATAGATACATACTGATATGATATCAAATACAAACATGAATCCATGGGAGGAAATAAAGAGCACTGGAAATGGGAAATAAGTGTTTTTAAAGATACGGTATTTTTTTTCTTTCCTTAGTATTTTTAAGACAAAAGATTACATAAAGCAGAGCTTAGGAAACTACAGTCCATGGGCCACATTTGTCTCACCTCTGTTTTTGCATAGCCTGTGAGCAAAAAATGGTTTGTATATTTTCAAACGGTTGGGGAAAAAATTCAAAATAATATTTTGTGACATATGGAAGTTTGCCAATCCCTGACATAATGCAATGTTTATTATACTGTATACATGCATGTGTAATACATACAGTTATAGATCTGTTGCTCAGTTTTGTAACATATAAATGTAATATATATGACAATAATAGCAAGAAGGAGGGAAGAGGAAATAGAACTATGCTGGAGCAAAGTTGCTATATTTTACAAGAATTAAGGCATTAGCATGAAGTAGATTATGATAAAATTCAAATATATATTTTAATCCCTAGAGCAAACACTAAAAAAAGTGGCTGAAAATCAACTGAGGAATTTTGGTCTTCAAGGGAAGACCAAATTAAATTTAAAAAATTTTAACACAAAAGAAACCACTAAAGGAAGAAGCAAAAAAGACACAAGACATAAAGAAAACACAGCAAAATGACAGCTGTAAATCCAACTAAAGCCATAATTACACTAGATATGAATGGCTTAAGCATCTCCAACAAAAGGCAGAGACTGCTGAATTTAAAGAAAAAGAAAAAGAAAAAAAACCAGAATCCAACTAATAGGTGCATAACCAGAGACAAATCCTGGCTCAAAGTAAAAAAATGGAAAAAGGTCTAGCATGCAAACAATAACCATAAGAGAAATGGAGTGGCTATACTAATATTCTACAAAATAGACATGTTGTTAATGGAGACAAAGAGGAACATTTCACATTGAAAAAAGAGTTGAACATCAGGAATACATAACAATTACAAATAAGAGAAATGGAGTGGCTCTACTAATACTATACAAAATAAACATGTTGTTAATAGAGACAAAGAGGGACATTTCACATTGAAAAAAGAGTTGAACATCAGGAATATACAACAATTACAAAGGTATGCATACCTAACAGCAAAGCTCCAAAACACATGAATGAAAAGCTGACAGAAATTAAAGAAGTAGCAAATCCACAATTACAGCTGGAAATTTCAATATATCAAATCTCGACAACTGACAGAACAAGTGAACAGAAAATCAGGAAAACTACAGATTTCAACAGGACTACCAATGGTCTTAACGTTAGAGACAACTGCAAAACATTCCCCCTAACAAAGGAAGAATGCACATTCCTATTACACAGACATGAAACATTCTCTAGAATAGACCACATTCTATAAAACAAGTCTCAATAAATTTTAAAGATCTGAAATCATTCAATATATGACTGAATAACTACAATAATAATTATATAACTAAAATGGAATTAAATCACAAATCACAAACAGAAAGAAATTTGGGAAATCCCCAAATACCTAACACTTCTAAATAACCCATGGTTCAGAGAGATCTCAAAAAAGAAACCAGAAAGTATTTTAGGCTGAATAAAAAATGAAAACACAGCACTATCATAATTTATGTGACACAGCCAAAGCAGTGGTTAGATATCTGTCAATTCAAACTCTATTAGAAAGCAGTCTCAATAATCTAGGCTTCCACCTTAAAAACAAAAACAGAACAAAAAGCAAAACATATTATACCTAAAGTAGAAGGAAGAAAATTATAAAGGTCAGAGTAGAAACAAATGAAAGAGAAAACAAAAACAACTGAAGGAAAAACCAAATCAATGCAACCAGAGGTTAGTTCTTTGAAAAGATCAACAAAATTAGTAACTATTAACATGGCTGATGGTGGGGGAGGTGTAGAAATATAGAAAATACAAATGGCCAAAAACTAGGAAAAAAAAGGAAGGAACATCACTAGTGTGTTATAATAAGATATATATTTGGTTTTTGTCCCTCATCCCTAGCACAGAGCTCCTAAAATCCTAGAAATTTCCTACTATGAGTGTCTTTTGTTATTCATAAGAAGACTTTTGAGGCCACCTGAGTTTATGCTAATGAGCTAACTTAGGGTGGGATCCCTAGAGCAACTCAGAAAGACCAAATGATTGGAGAGTTGGACCTTTCAATCCCACCAAGAGATCTCTGGGAAGGGGAGCAAGTGTGGAGGGGGTGTTGTAGATGAAGGTAGATAAAAACTCCTGAATGGCAAGATCTGATGAGCCTCTACATGTTGGGAGAGTGGTACACCCCAGCTCCACAGAAGCAGAAGCTCCTGTACTCAGGCCTTATCCTGACCTCATCCTATGTACCTCTTCATCTGGCTATTCATCTGCACCTTTTATAATATCCTTCATAATAAACTGGTAAACCTAAGTGTGAAGCTGAATAAAGGACACTTCATTTCAAATTAGGTTAGGAGGCCAGAATGGAGAGTTCTCATGTCCTACCATTCTTCCTCAGTTGCAGAGTCCTACAGGAAGAGAGGTTACCCTGCATTCCCAACAGGAAGAAGCCTCTACATTACTACCCCAGTAGGAAGAAAGGTTTTTTCCTCTTCCAGCAAGAGCCCAGCTAATGAGAGTATCACAACTCAGCCAATGAAAAGCCACTACACTTTGAACTCACAGTTTACTCCAGTGGAATTTTTGTTTATAAGAACCCCTTCCAACTCTCCCCTTTCCTCTATAAAAGAGAGTAATTCTCCTTTGTTCTATGAACTTACCTATGGCTTTTGCTATGACTTGCTTGTTCCAAATGGCAACTCCTCTGCTATTCTCAAATAAAACCATTTGCTGGTAAAATAACACGTTGTTTTACTTTTAAGGTCAACATAAGAAAACATTTCTCTGAATTCTGTGAGCTGCTCTGGAAAATTAATCAAACCCAAGGACGGAGCCACAGAAATCTCTGATTTATACCAAATCAGAAGCACAATTGATAATCTAAGATTTGTGATGACACCTGAAGCTGTGGGACTGAGCCCTTAACCTGTGGGATCTGACACTATCTCCATGTCAAGATTGAATTAAATTTTAGGACATCCAGCTGGTGTCACAGAATTGCTTGATGTGTGGAAAACACCCACACATCTGGTGTCAGAAGTGAAGGAGTACTATAGTAGAGTATTGAGAGTAGAGGAGACACACAGGAATGTGTTATTTCATTAGAACCAACCAACCCTACAGAAATATAAAGGGTTTTGAGGGATACTATAAACAACTTTATACTAACATATTACACAATTTAGATGAAATGAACAAATTCCAAAAAGACACAGTTACCAAAATTGATACAAAAAGAAGCAGAACATCTGACAAGATTTACCTTCCCAAAAAGACAAGCCCAGGCCCAGATGGCTCCACTGGTGAATTCTATCTGCTATTTAAAGAAGAATAATACAATCCTACACAAACTTTTTCGGAAGGAAAAAAAAAAAGCAAAAAAAAAAAAAAAAAAAAAATTTTNCAGGAAGAGGGAAACACTTTGCAACCCAATCTATTAAGACCAGTATTGTCCTGATACCAAAACCAGACAGAGCTATCACAAGAAAGCAAAGCTATGTAAGTAAATAAATATATATATAAATTTTAAAATACAAACTTAAAGCTACAAAGCAACACTATTCATGAAAATAGATGCAAAAATCCTTAACAAAATATTAGCAAGCCAAATCCTGCAACATATAATAAAGATTACGCACTGTGAACAACTGTGATTTGTCCAGGAATGCAAAGTGTGTTTAATATCCAAAACCTGATTCCTGCAATATGCTATGTTGAGTAAACAACAACACACAAAAACATTTGACAAAATCCAACACCCACTCATAAAATCTACCCCCCAAACTAGGAACAGAAAGAAATTTCCTCAAGCTGATAAGGGCATCTATGAAAAATCTATAGTTAATGGACATAATGCTGATGGACTAAACGTATTCACCTTATTGGAAGAAGGAAAGGTTTTCCACTCTCACCCTTAGTATGCAACTGATTCTAGCCAGTCTCTGCTCTAGTGTAAGGAACAGATGATGTTTGTTAAATGTCACAGGGTGTTAACTGTTACGAAGAAGGAAGGGTGTGAAATGAGATTGGGGAAAGGCTGTTCCAGCATATGGTGGTTAAACTGGAAAGGATTCTCTGAACAAGGGAGATATGGCCAGAAATCTGTACGTAATTGCCTAGGGGAAGAATATTTCAGGCAGATGGCAAATACAAAGTGAGACAGAGTCTGAATCTGGAATATACTTCAGGACTGGCAGAAGAATATGTGGAGGGGCCCAGAGAGAGAGACAAAGGAGTGAGGAAGCAATACATTGAAGAGGTGACCAGGGCTCATACAAAGTCATACAGACCATGGTCAGAAGTTCAGTTCTTATTTTAAAGTTATAGTTATAGGGGTATATTGGTGGGTTTTAAGCAGAGGGCCAGCACGTTCTGACTGTGGTGGTTCAGAAGGTGGTTTTAAGAGAGTATCTCTGGATGTCCTGTAGGGAGATGATTCTGGGGGACACAGGAGGTTAGATGCTAGTATAGTATGTGGTGTTAGTATAATAAACTGGGTGAGAGCAGCTGGCTGGGCCCAGAATGGCCAGGAGTTAAAGAGAAATGACTGAGTTAATAATATATTTTAAAAGTAGAAATGGCAGGTACTTCCAGGGAAGATGGCAGAGTAGGAGGACCCTAAACTCACTTCACCCCACAGAGTCAGCTAGATAACTAGATACAGTAGATGCAACTAGATAACACTCACATCAGAGCAAACAACCCAGAAAAGGACCCAAAGACTGGCTAAACAAACATCCCAACTAAAATCAGTCAAGGGATTCACGAAATAAAAAGATGTATAATTTGACACCATATACCTAATGCATTGGGGGAGAGAAGAGTAAAGAATGGGTTCAAACTTAAGCAACCATCAACTTAATATAGACTGCTATATGCAGAAGATGTCATATACAAAACGAATGGTAATCACAAATCAAAAACTAGTAATAGATATGAAAAGAATAAAAAGAGAAGGAATCCAAGCATATCACAAAAGAAAACCAGCAAGCCATGGAAAGGAGAAAGAAAAGGATCAGAGAAACTATGAAAACAACCACGAAACAGGAAACAAAATGGCAACAAATATATATCTATCAATAATTACTTTGAATCTAAGTGGACTAAATGCCTTAATCAAAAAATACAGGGTGACAGAGCGGATAAAAAAACAAGACCCATCTATATGCTGCCTATAAGAGACACTTCAGACTTAAAGGTACCTGCAGATTGAAAGTGAGAGGATGGAGAAATATTTATCACGCAAATAGATATCAAAAGAAAGCTGGAGCATCAATGCTTATATCGGACAAAACAGACTTTAAAACAATGTCTGCAACAAGAGACAAAGAAAGACTCTATATAATAATAAAGGGGACAATTCAACAAGAAGATAGAACAATTGTAAATATTTATGCACCCAACATGAGAGCACCCAAATACATAAAAGAGTTAACAACAAACATAAAAAGGAACGAATCAACAGTAATAACAATAATTGTAGGGGACTTTAACTCCCCATTTATACTGATGGACAAATCACCCAAATAGAAAATCAACAAGGAAACAGCGGCTTTGAGTAACACACTGAACCAGACGAATTTAACAAATATATTCAGGACATTCCATTCTAAAATAGCAGAATATACATTCTTTTTAGAGGCACACAGAACATTCTCCAGAACAGATCACATATTAGTCCACAAAACAACCTCAACAAGTTCAAGAAGATCGAAGTCATACCATGCATCTTTTCTGATCACAATGCTTTGAAACTAGAAATCGACCACAGGAAAAATGTGGAAAGAACACAAATACATGGAGGTTAGATAACATGCTACTGAAAAATGAATGGGTTAACCAAAAAATCAAAGTGGGGAGCCTGGGTGGCTCAGTGGGTTAAGCCTCTGCCTGTGGCTCAGGTCATGAGCCTGATCCCAGGGTCCTGGGATCGAGTCCTGCATCGGGTTCTCTGCTCGGTAGAGAGCTGCTTCTCCCTCCCTCTCTGCCTACTTGTGATCTCTCTCTCTGTCAAATAAACAAATAAAATCTTTAAAAAAA
>LNAC01001761.1:14591-33776 GCA_002007465.1 Ailurus styani
AAAAACATTTGACAAAATCCAACACCCACTCATAAAATCTACCCCCCAAACTAGGAACAGAAAGAAATTTCCTCAAGCTGATAAGGGCATCTATGAAAAATCTATAGTTAATGGACATAATGCTGATGGACTAAACGTATTCACCTTATTGGAAGAAGGAAAGGTTTTCCACTCTCACCCTTAGTATGCAACTGATTCTAGCCAGTCTCTGCTCTAGTGTAAGGAACAGATGATGTTTGTTAAATGTCACAGGGTGTTAACTGTTACGAAGAAGGAAGGGTGTGAAATGAGATTGGGGAAAGGCTGTTCCAGCATATGGTGGTTAAACTGGAAAGGATTCTCTGAACAAGGGAGATATGGCCAGAAATCTGTACGTAATTGCCTAGGGGAAGAATATTTCAGGCAGATGGCAAATACAAAGTGAGACAGAGTCTGAATCTGGAATATACTTCAGGACTGGCAGAAGAATATGTGGAGGGGCCCAGAGAGAGAGACAAAGGAGTGAGGAAGCAATACATTGAAGAGGTGACCAGGGCTCATACAAAGTCATACAGACCATGGTCAGAAGTTCAGTTCTTATTTTAAAGTTATAGTTATAGGGGTATATTGGTGGGTTTTAAGCAGAGGGCCAGCACGTTCTGACTGTGGTGGTTCAGAAGGTGGTTTTAAGAGAGTATCTCTGGATGTCCTGTAGGGAGATGATTCTGGGGGACACAGGAGGTTAGATGCTAGTATAGTATGTGGTGTTAGTATAATAAACTGGGTGAGAGCAGCTGGCTGGGCCCAGAATGGCCAGGAGTTAAAGAGAAATGACTGAGTTAATAATATATTTTAAAAGTAGAAATGGCAGGTACTTCCAGGGAAGATGGCAGAGTAGGAGGACCCTAAACTCACTTCACCCCACAGAGTCAGCTAGATAACTAGATACAGTAGATGCAACTAGATAACACTCACATCAGAGCAAACAACCCAGAAAAGGACCCAAAGACTGGCTAAACAAACATCCCAACTAAAATCAGTCAAGGGATTCACGAAATAAAAAGATGTATAATTTGACACCATATACCTAATGCATTGGGGGAGAGAAGAGTAAAGAATGGGTTCAAACTTAAGCAACCATCAACTTAATATAGACTGCTATATGCAGAAGATGTCATATACAAAACGAATGGTAATCACAAATCAAAAACTAGTAATAGATATGAAAAGAATAAAAAGAGAAGGAATCCAAGCATATCACAAAAGAAAACCAGCAAGCCATGGAAAGGAGAAAGAAAAGGATCAGAGAAACTATGAAAACAACCACGAAACAGGAAACAAAATGGCAACAAATATATATCTATCAATAATTACTTTGAATCTAAGTGGACTAAATGCCTTAATCAAAAAATACAGGGTGACAGAGCGGATAAAAAAACAAGACCCATCTATATGCTGCCTATAAGAGACACTTCAGACTTAAAGGTACCTGCAGATTGAAAGTGAGAGGATGGAGAAATATTTATCACGCAAATAGATATCAAAAGAAAGCTGGAGCATCAATGCTTATATCGGACAAAACAGACTTTAAAACAATGTCTGCAACAAGAGACAAAGAAAGACTCTATATAATAATAAAGGGGACAATTCAACAAGAAGATAGAACAATTGTAAATATTTATGCACCCAACATGAGAGCACCCAAATACATAAAAGAGTTAACAACAAACATAAAAAGGAACGAATCAACAGTAATAACAATAATTGTAGGGGACTTTAACTCCCCATTTATACTGATGGACAAATCACCCAAATAGAAAATCAACAAGGAAACAGCGGCTTTGAGTAACACACTGAACCAGACGAATTTAACAAATATATTCAGGACATTCCATTCTAAAATAGCAGAATATACATTCTTTTTAGAGGCACACAGAACATTCTCCAGAACAGATCACATATTAGTCCACAAAACAACCTCAACAAGTTCAAGAAGATCGAAGTCATACCATGCATCTTTTCTGATCACAATGCTTTGAAACTAGAAATCGACCACAGGAAAAATGTGGAAAGAACACAAATACATGGAGGTTAGATAACATGCTACTGAAAAATGAATGGGTTAACCAAAAAATCAAAGTGGGGAGCCTGGGTGGCTCAGTGGGTTAAGCCTCTGCCTGTGGCTCAGGTCATGAGCCTGATCCCAGGGTCCTGGGATCGAGTCCTGCATCGGGTTCTCTGCTCGGTAGAGAGCTGCTTCTCCCTCCCTCTCTGCCTACTTGTGATCTCTCTCTCTGTCAAATAAACAAATAAAATCTTTAAAAAAAAAAAGAAGAAGAAGAAATCAGAAAGTACATGGAAACAAACAAAAACGAAAACACAATGGACCAAAACTTTTGGGACGCAGTAAAAATGGTTCGATGAGGGTTCAATGAGCAGAAAGAAGGAAATAATAAAGATTAGAGCAGATATAAATGATATAGAAACTAAAAAAAACAATAGAACAGATCAATGAAACCAAGAGCTGGCTGTTTGAAAAGATCAACAAAATTGATAAACCTCTAGCCAGACTTATCAAAAGAGAGAGAGAGAGAGAGAGAGAGAGAGAGAGAGAGAGAGAGAAAGGAGCCCAATAAATAAAATCACAAATGAAAGAGGAGAAATAACAACCAACCCCACAGAAATACAATTTTAAGAGAATATTATGAAAGACAGTATGCCAAAAAATTAGACAACCTAGAAAAAAATAGAGCAGTTCCTACAAACATATAAACTACCAAACCTGAAGCAGGAAGTAACAGAAAATGTGAATAGACTGATAAGCAGCAAAGAGATTATAAGAGTAATCACAAAACTCCCAACAAATGAAAGTCCAGGACCAGATACCTTCACAGGCAAATGCTACGAAACATTTAAGGAAGAGTTAATACCTATTTTTTTCAAACTATTCCAGACAATAAAAGAGGGAGGAAAACTTCCAAGCTATGAGGCCACTATCACCCTGATACCAAAACCAGATAAAGACACCACACAAGAGAACTACAGGCCAACATCTCTGATAAACATAGACACAAAATCCTCAAAAAAATACTAGCAAACTGAATCCAATAATACATTAAAAGAGTCATTCACCACAATCCTGGGATGCAAGGGTGATTCAACAGTCACAAATCAATCAACATGATATATCACAGCAATAAAAGAAAGGATTAAAAACCATATAATCATTTCAACAGACACAGAAAAAGCATCTGACAAAGTACAACATCCATCCATGATAAAAGCCCTCAACAAAGTGGGTTTAGAGGAATATACCTTGAAATAATAAAGGCCATATATGAAAAACCCACAGTGAACATCATACCCAATGGAGAAAAAACTGAGAGCTTTTCCCCTAAGGTCAGCAATAAGATGAGGATGTCTACTCTCCAAAAAGTGGGGTTTTTTTAAAGACTTTATTTATTGGGGGTATGGGGGATGAGGGGAGGAGCAGAAGGGGAAGAAGAAGGGGATAGACTCTCAAGCAGAACCCAACATGGTGATCAATCCCATGACCCTGAGATCATGACCTGAGCCAAAACCAAGAGTCAGATGCTTAACCTACTGAGCCACTCAGGTGTCCCTACTCTCACCACTAGTATTCAACTTACACTGGAAGTCCTAGTCATAGCAATCAGACAACAAAAAGAAATAACAGGTATTCAAATTGGTAAGGAAGAAGTAAAACTTTCTGATTTGCAGATGACATGATTATATAGAACATTCTAAAGACTCCACTAAAAAACTACTAGACCTAATACATGATTTCAGTAAAATCATAGGATATAAAATTAATATGCAGAAATCTTTTGCATTTTTATACACTAATAATGAAGTAGCAGAAAGAGAAATTGAAGAATCAATCCCAATTACAAATGCACCAAAAATAAGATACCTAAGAATAAACCTAACCAAAAAGGTGGAAGACCTATATTCTGAAAACTATAAAACACTGATTATAGAAACTCAAGACACAAAGAAATGTAAAGACATTCCATGCTCACAGATTGGCAGAATAAATACTGTTAAAATGTCTATACTACCTAAAGCAATCCCTATGCAAATACCAATAGCATTTTTCTCAGAACTAGAATAAACAATCCTGAAGTTTATATAGAGCACAAAAGACCTCGAAGAGCCAAAGCAACATTGACAAAGAAAAGCAAAGCTGGAGGCATCATAATTCTGGACTTCAAGTTATACTACCAAGCTGTAGTGATCTGTTTCTGTGCCAGTTCCATATTAATGGAACTGGCACAGAAACAGATACACCAATCAGTGGAACAGAAAACCCAGAAATGGGCCCACAACTCTACGGTTAACTAATCTTTGACAAAGCAAGAAAGAATATCCAATGGAAAAAAGACCATTTCTTCAACAAATGGTGTTGGGAAAACTGGATAGCTACATGCAAAGAATGAAACTGGACCATTTTCTTACACCATACACAAAAATAAATTCAAAATGGATTAAAGACCTAAATTTGAGGAGTTCCTGGGTGGCTCAGTCAGCTAAGCCTCCGCCTTAGGCCCAGGTCATGATCTTGAAGACCTGGGATCAAGCCCTGCATCAGGTTACTGCTCACTGGGGAGTCTGCTTCTCCCCCTCCCTCTGCTCCCTCTCATTCATAAATAAATGAATAAATAAATAAATAAATAAATAAATAAATAAATAAATAAATAAATAAATAAATAAATAAATGAATGAATAACTAACTAACTAACTAAATAAATAAATAAATAAATAAATAAATAAATAAATAAATAAATAAATCAATCGGGGGGAGGGAGGTGGGAAGACCTAAATGTGAGACCTAAAACCATAAAAATCCTAGAAGAGAGCATAGGCAGTAATGTCTCTGACATAAGAAAAGCAAAATTTTTCTAGATGTCTCCTGAGGCAAGGGAAATAAAAGCAAAAATAAACTATTGGGACTCCATCCAAATAAAAAGCTCTGCACAGCGAAGGAAACAATCAATAAAACTAAAAGGCAATCTATAGAATGGAGTAAGATATCTGCAAATGACATATCCGATAAAGGGTTAGTACCCAAAATATGAAGAACTTATAAAATGCAACATCCAAAAAACAAATAATCCAATTAAAAACTATGCAGAAGACATGAACAGACATTTCTCCAAAGAAGACATATAGTTGGCCAACATGAAAGGATACTCATCATCAGGGAAACACAAATCAAAACTGTAATGAGGTATCACCTCACACCTGTCAAAATGGTTAAAATCCAAAAGAAAAGAAACAGTAAGTATTGGTGAGGATGTGGACAAAAAGGAAGCTTCATACACTGTTAGTGGAAATATAAACTGGTGCAGCCACTCTGGAAAACAGAACAGAGGTTCCTCAAAAGTTAAAAATTGGGGTGCCTGGGTGGCTCAGTCAGTTAAGCGTCTAATCCCAGGGTCCTGGGATCAAGCCCCACATCAGTCTCCCTGCTCAGTGGGGTGGGAGTGGGGGGGGGGCTGTGTCGCCCNGCTTGTGCTCTCTCTCACTCTTACACTCTCAAATAAATAAAGTCTTTAAAAAAAAAAAAGTTAAAAATAGAGCTACTCTATGATCCAGTAATTGCACTACTGGGTATTTACTCCCAAAATACAAAAACACTAATTCAAAGGGATACATGCTCTCTGATGTTTATAGCAGCATTGTTTATAATAGCCAGGATATGGATGAATGGATGAGAATGTAACACACACACACACACACACACACACACAAATGGAATACTACTTAGCCATAAAAAAGAATGAAATCAGGGCGTCTGGGTGGCTCAGCGGGTTAAGGCCTCTGCCTTCGGCTCAGGTCATGACTTCAGGGTCCTGGGATCAAGCCCCACATCGGGCCCTCTGCTCAGCAGGGAGCCTGCTTCCTCCTCTCTCTGCCTGCCTCTCTGCCTACTTGTGATCTCTCTCTCTTTGCCAAATAAATAAATAAAATCTTAAAAAAAAAAGAATGAAATCTTCCCATTTGCAATGATATGGATGGAGCTACAGAGTAAAATGCTAAGTGAAACAAGTCAGTCAGAGAAAGACAAATACCATATGACTGTACTCATACATGGCATTTAAGAAACAAAACAAATGAGCAAAGGGAAAAAAGAGAGAGAGAAATCAAGAAACAGACTCTTAACTATAGAAAACAGACTGATGGTTAACAGAAGGGAGGTGGGTGGGAGAGTAGGTGAAATAGGTGATGGGGATTAAGGAGGGCCCTTGTGATGAGTACCAGGTGATATATAGAATTGCTGAATCACTATATTGTACACCTAAAACTAATATAACACTGTATGTTAACTATACTGGAACTAAAATTTTTTTAAAAAGAAGAAATGATAGGATTTGCTGGTGGTGTGGGTATGAAGTAAGAGAGAAACAGAGAAGATGAAGAGGATCACCAGATTTTTGTGGTAGGCAAATGCTCAGTAGAGGGCGCCTGGGTGGCTCAGTGTGTTAAAGCCTCTGCTTTCGGCTCAGGTCATGATCTCAGGGACCTGGGATCGAGGCCCACATCGGGCTCTCTGCTCAGCAGGGAGCCTGCTTTCTCTGCCTGCCTCTCTGCCTACCTGTGATCTCTCCCTCTCTGTGTCAAATAAATAAATTAAAAATCTTTAAAAAAATGCTCAGTAGAAATACCTTTAGTTTTCTTAATTTCTATCATGAAAGAGTAATAAAGTTAAGCTTTTCTAAAAGTTATTTAAAAATTTCACATAAAAATGAGCAAGATAAAGGTATCAAGGTCAAATCCAATACAAAGTTATTCTTAGAAAAGAGAAAAATAACAGAATAATATCCCTTCGATGAACACAGACTAGAAAGATAAGCCTATAAAAAAGCTCAAAACTATAATCTACTACTTCTAAGAGTTTTTAAAAATTAACAAAATTATCAAAATATGAAAGAACAGCATAAGTTAAAATTAGGACAACCAAAATATTAAATAATAAAATTCAGTAAAAAATTACAAAAAAATTATAAAATTCAGACTAGATTAGAAAGAATATAGGAGTAAATGAACACAATAGATGGTGCTTTAAGACAAACAGAAGGAGGAAAGGAAGAAAAAGAAAAAGGTAGAAAGTATTTGAGAGATGAAGTAGTCAACACTGACTCTAAAAGGTATCCAAACCACAATGACCACATTCCATGAAAAAGAGCTAAAGGATGCAAACAGTACAAACTGTAATATAGAGAAAAGACCTGAAACTACATTTTAAAGGAGCACACCCCTTATTGATGACTATCCCCTACAGTAACCAATATGAAAACATATTTTAGTAAAATTACTGAAACAAAGCACAGCATATAAGGGGAAAAAACAAGATTATCACCAACACACTCTCACACAGGAAGAATATGTGATCCAAAGATTTACTACCAAGAAAAGCTAACTTTCAGGTTTGGGCCCAAACTGTCATGGACAAGCTGATCCCAAGGATGTCATCCTCTGAGCCCTGCTGAATAAGTGACTACAGAGTGAGCTTTAGACAATCATACTGAAGAAAGAGACAGACAAAGGACTAGGAGTATTAAACAGAGTAAAATTAAGACTAAATGAAGACTGAAAGAAGTATAGTATATAATAGCTATAATGCTTTGGTAGACATAGTATATTTTAATAAAATTGGGAGAAAGAAGAGAGCATAAGACAAAGAATTTTTTAGCTATTTTCAAGAACTATATTCATGTTTGTTTGTATTAGAATTGAATCTTAACTCCATTGCTTATGCAACATGAGATAAAGCAAATGAATAATTATGAGATATTCTAATTCTGTCATCCCTGCCTAACCAGGATTTTCAGTATAGAATAAAACAGATATAACAAAAGAGGTTAAGTAGAAACCTTGCAGTTCTGAATTTGAATCTATCAGTATAGACTCAAAAGAAAGTCAGTCAGTGAAATGCCCAACCATTCATCCTATCTCTGTCTACTGAAAAGGTCTAGAAACAATGACAGCCCAGTAATCTGAAAGGCCATCTCCACTAAAAGAAACCAAGGAAGATTCCAGGTGGAGGGCAGAAACTACATGACAAGCCTAAAGCATCTTGTCATATCATACTCTATGGAGGTTATCGATGGACCAACAAAGTCATTTCCAGAGACAAACTGAAGAGGTTCCTGAAGCCTAGAGATGAGATAATTTGAGCTTCAATAGGATCATAATCACAATTATTAAAGCCCATCATATATGTTTAAATCCATGAGTTCACAATGATATAAAAGTAAAAAAAAAAAACTCTTAACTGATCACCTTCAAAGAATGATAGGGAATCAATTCATTCTCTTAAAAATATAAGTAGGAGGCGGGCGCCTGGGTGGCTCAGTGGGTTAAAGCCTCTGCTTTCAGCTCAGGTCATGATCTCAGCGTCCTGGGATCGAGGCCCGCATCGGGCTCCCTACTCAGCAGGGAGCCTGCTTCCTCCTCTCTCTCTGCCTGCCTCTCTGCCTAGTTGTGATCTGATCTCTCTGTGTCAAATAAATAAATAAAATCTTTAAAAAAAAAAATAAGTAGGAGGGGAAAAAAAAACCCTCAAGCTTTTAATCCCTTCTTGTTTATGCAAACAGCACCCCTGAGTAACCAACTAAAGGATGAGAGAAAATAACTCTTTATAAAGTATTCCAGCTAATAAGAAAGAACGAAAGAAAACAATTAGAATGGCCCCATTTTGCAACCTAGTGGATTAATGGCCTCAGGCTCTGAGCATCAGTAGCAGCTAACATCACATAAGGAAAGACAAGCAGGCACCAGGTACTTTCAGGCACTAGGACACAACCACCAACGGTCTTGACAAAGGGGCTGAACTACTTGGAACTCTGAGTCAGGGCAAATTTGCAGAAAGTCAAGGTTGAGGAATAGGCTGAAGTACCGCAGGAGTATGCAAATCCAGGCTGTAGGGAAGCCCAAAGAGTCAAAGGCCCAGGTTCCTCAACAGATACATCGTTTAAAAAATGGAAAAAGTAAATAAAGGAAGAAACTAACGTTACAATAAGAAACTTAAAGACAGAAACTAAATAAAAAGAGACAGAAGCACAATTGGATAATAAAAACTGTCCAGAAATACAGTCAACCTTATCTCCAAATGAGGACAGCCATCAGTTAGTGGGAACACAAAAAGGGCTTCTAGAAACTCACACAGGACTTCTTCTAAATCTGAGTTTTGGTGACTAAGGCATCCACCTAATAATCGTTAAGCTAAACATTCACTTTGCGTGGTTTTCTGTGTGATACTTTGGGGAAAAAAAGTTTTTATTAGAAAAGTGGCAGAAGTAATTCTAAAGCAATTCTGTAGCTTCTTTTCTATAAAATGGTGATGGTTACTTCTACTGATACAATTACAGAAATGAAGCTGTTCTAAGGGCAGAGATTCCCCCCACCTCCTCCCCCTGGGCCAGCACTCAATACCTGGTATCTTCACTGTGCCACTGGAGGAAGTGTCGTCCGTGTAGGGATGGCTACTCTCTACCACCACAGGCTGAGAGGACAAGCGGCCGCTCTGCGAGTCTGTGGCTACGTCCTCCAGTTCCGTGACACAGAGCTCCAGCAACATATCTGCCACCTGGTGGAGGAAGCAGGGGCATGGATCAAGTCATCAGAATGCTACCCCTGCTAGCCCTGCTCCAGGTCTTTCCACAGGGACAGGGCGGCAGAGCAGAGCACTTGGGAATATAAGAAAGCTAGTTTAAATCAGGGCTTGGATCCCTCACCTGTAACATGGAAATAGCACAGAGTTCACAGAGGTGCCTATATATGTATGTATGCAGCTGGGAAGTGCCTGACATATTTAAGACACTCAATATATGCCAACTGATGAAATTGTGATCACAACAGTTTCTTTCTACACCAAGACAAGATTGCTTCCTAGGGAGGAAAAATCTTCGTCAGGAACAAAATATCAACGGAAGGAGCAGAAAGGTGATAAAAATGACCAAAATCTAAGAAGACACTGGGGGTCAAGCAGGAGTGGGCAGAAATAAAGAATGATCAAGCCATCCAGGCCAAATAGCACCAAAGTATCTGGAATGAGGGGCTATAAACAGAAACATAAGTGGGAATTTCTCTTGACCCAGGACATTAAGAGGCAGCCCCCATACCATATTCCCTCAATAATCCATGATGTCCTTTTATCATTTAAAAATTTTAATGATTCACACCATTGAAATGGTCAACACTGGTGATTATAAACTCCTTGATTTCTGTTTTTAAAAACAAGTAAGGGACACCTAGGTGGCTCAGTCAGTTAAGTGTCTGCCTTCTGCTCACGTCATGATCTCAGGGTCCTGGGATCAAGCCCCGCTTTGGGCTCCCTGCTCAGCGGGGAGCCTGCTCCTCCTTCCCACTTGTGGTTTCTCTCACTCTCTCTTGCTATCTCTCTCTCAAAGAAATAAAATATTTTTTAAAAATAAGAATATGTTATTATAGCAATAATGACCTGCAAATTAAATTCAGAAAAAAAAACTATATTCCATACTTTTCAGGAATGACTGTTTTCTCTATTTTTCCTCATATTTAGATAACAAACAGATTAGCTTAGTAAACAGTTTTTTATTGATGACAAACTAATATCACTGCCATCTAGGTATTAGGACTATAAATTCATATATCTCTCTTTCAAGAGTTCCAAATATTAGGTCAGGGTAGGACACAGGAATAGCATCTTGCCACTGGTCAGGACAGTTTGAAGACAATCCTATCTTTGCTTCTGCCTCTCCTTGAACCTGCTGTTGATGTGTGTCACCAAGACACAGATGTTGATGTCATCAAACACCTACTACACAGCACACTAGAGGTCTTCTGGGCTGCATAATCTTCCTCTGAAAAACCCATCATTCCCTCAGGAGGGATCAATAAAGCTTCTCAGGAGATAATGCCATAGAGGTCATAGATGTGGCTCTGCCCTCAGTACCTAGAGTCCAACACCATTTCTCCCACCCAACAGCAACCTGAATGTCCATGAGCCAGAAACAACCTCTCAGAGCCCTGGTTTCCTCATCTGTAAAGAGAGAACACCAGCACCTACCCTCGTACCAAGAACGCACCAGAACTGGGCCTGGCAGGTATGTGTACAGCAAATGCTGGGCATTATTACTTTAAATCCATGTCCTCGTTCATATCCTTTCCTCTCACAAATGCAATAAACTTATTAAAAAAAATTAAACTTTTGCCTGTGGCAATTCATCTTGATTTAATCTCTCAGAATTATGCCACATAACTTGCCTCAAAAAACTAGAAAGTAGGAAACCTACTTCCTGTTCTTCCTGAATGCAATCAAGAAACAATAAGCCCCAAACCATTTACTATCTACCAAACCATTTATTATGTTTTCAAGACCACTCAACCATACTTAACTACCTTCTCGTTTGGGTGGTAGTGATATGGGGCCCAGGGAAACACAGATTACATACCTGTACATAGCACATGGCATTAGACTCCCTGATGTGGCCAGTTGTAAAAAAGGCAGAGCAAGGCCACTGATAAATAACAGTCCTTAAGGAAGCCAAAAAACTTTAGGACTCATCTATCCGATTTTTAAGATATACTGATAGAACACTGACTTTAATATCCTAAACTAGCCACATGTGGCTATACAAATTTAAATTAATTAAAGTTAAATAAAATGAAAACTTCAGTTCCTCAGGTGCACTAGTCGTATTTGAAATGGTCAATAGCTACACATTACTGGAGGCTATCACACGGAATGGCTCAGCTACAGAACACTGCCACCATAGCAGAAAAACCTATTGGATCCAGTGTTAACACTGTAGTATTAAAACATAAAGTTAGGTTAATGAAACAAAAAGAGTCCATAAATGGACCCAAATATATACAGGAATTAAAAATATGATTAAAATAGTTTTCAAATCATTGAGAAAAGCATAGATTATTCAATAAAAAGTGTTGGACAACATGCTTGCCACCTAGGAAAAAATAAAGTTGGATCCCTACCTTATCCGTTACATTAAAATAAATCCCAGATGGGGCGCCTGGGTGGCTCAGCTGGTTAAGTTTTTGACTCTTAGTTTTGGCTCAGGTCATGATCTCACGGGTTATGAGATGGAGCCTCAGTGAGCAGATGGGCTCTGCTCAGTGAGGGGTCTGCTTAATGACTCTCTCCCTCTGACCCTCTCTCCCACTTGCTCACTCTCTCCCCCTCTCTCTCTCCAAAGTAAATAAATAAATCTTAAAAAAAAAAAGATAAATCCCAGATGGCTCAAAAGTGCAAATAAATGAAATCATAAAAATGATTAGAAGAAACCTGAGAAAATTTCTTTAAATAATATCATGTAGGTAAACATTTTTTCAGCATAATACAAAATCCAGAAGCCATCACTGAAAAAAACTGACAGATCTGACTTCATAAAAATTAGAAATTTCTAAATGGAAAAAGTACCAAAATAATGTCAAAAGGCACATTGGGAAGACAACTGCAGCACATATGACAGAGAAAGGACTGACTGACTTACTTTAGAAGGAGTCCTTATTCTAAACTGCTATCTGCTAGAATAAAATCAAGCACAAGGTAAGGTGTGATGTCAACAGTAGCAAATTCCCTGGAGAGGAGGCCCATAATACCCATCATGTGGCTCACCTGTGGGTAGGCAGTACCCATGCCAGACAGCACAGCTGAAAGCACGTCCCTGCCCTTGTCCCCTGCCCGGCTACACACGGACAGCTTGAGCAAGTCCACCATGACGCGGGTGTCATCTGTAACCAGCAGACTGGTGAACTCATCCAGTGACTGAGGTTCTGGGCCTGATGCTTTATTTTGGCTTTCAACATCCTAAAAAGTCCAACAATTAAAATGAGGAATGATACATTAAGAAACAGTCACCAGTTTACCCATGAACTCAAAGGATACGAAACTACTACTGATGAATAAGGAAGGGGCTTTACAAGGCCTTTAAGACCATGAAATGCCAGATTAAGAAATGACAGACCCATAAAATTTTCATTACCATGTATTATGCTTAAGACCAATTAAACGTTTTTCTTAATAGAAAGTTTTTCTTTTTCTTTTTCTTTTTTTATTATGTTAATTTAGCCACCATATAGTACATCATTAGTTTTTGATATAGTGTTTACAAAATACCAAAAAGGTATGACTAAACTACAAATGATAATTTATACTTTAACCAAGTTCATAGGGTGGCTTGGAATGAAGTCATACCATGTAAAATCTACCACCCCATCCATAAGATATGCATGGGAATTTTGTACAACTAAATTTGTACTTGTATATATTTTGTCTATATCCTCTCCATAATTCTTTCCTAGAATCTTATTTAAAGTGACTTGTTGGCTGGTCTGTAACACATTAGCCACCATCTCTTATTCCTTGGGTTCTTTGAAAATTAAAATAGATATTCTCCTTTTACTTCTCATTTACAGTATGTCAGCTAAAACACATTGCACCTGTGATCATTTACTTCTTCCCCCTCTTTGGCAGGGGAAAGAAGCCACTTATTTGTCTGCATCACTACCTGCTCCCTGACCTCATGACGATGTCCCACCCAAGACCACTGCCTCACAGCCTCCTATCTAACACCCTAAGGGCCTCTTGGGAGCTGGCAGTGGGGTCTGACTTATAGAAAGGAGTAAGAAGCCATCAGAGGTGGGAAATCCCACAGCTTTTGAGCTTAGAGGGAGTGTAAATCACTGAGACCTTGTGCTGAATGGGGGAGAACCCAGGACCTTCTAGTTTCCCAGGCAGAGTCTGGCTCACCAGAGGAAGAACAAGATGCCAAAAGTGCCTCTTTTCTTCTCTCCTGCTTTCAGGATCTCAGCAAAACTAGTGCCAACTCTTTCCAGAAACTGCAATGAGCTAGGGGAAGCACAAGCCCCACTTAGGAAATTTAAGGGGAATGAGACACATCCAATGTGCAAGTTCCATTGACTTATGTAGGCCCTGGACACCATAACTCTTGAGTTAGAACAGTTTCTCCCTTTAAAGAAACAGACCCTGCTCCTACCTCTGCACGGAGACCCAGGGAACCCATTAAGTGAAGTTGGTCAGAAATTGTAACATTCCAGATTCTTACTCACTGAAGAGCAGCAAAAGCATTCAGTTGAATATATTAACCACATATAATACATGTGATTAATACTAGCCTAAAACTAATATGCAAATTACTTTACCATAATTTATGAACCAAACCAAAACAGAAATGATAGGAATTTAGGGGTATTAAAAATCTGGATAATGCCTATATCTCGTAAATAAATTGGTAGGAAAGAAATCCCTCTTCTACCTAAAAGCAAAAATTTTGCTTTTTTTTTTTTTTTTTGCTTTTTTTAATTCAGGATAATTTCTGCATTAAACCCTGACCACAGGAGATTGTCAAGTATTAGAAGTTAAATATAGACACTTAATTTATAAATAATAATTTTTTTATTACCAGAGATGGTTATAAGTAATTTCTGTAGGACATATTTTTGTCAGCAGTAACAGCATAATAAACCAAGAGTTCCAAGTATAATTGAAAATAATGCATATTAAATAGATGATGGGGACTAAGGAGTGTACTTGTTAGGATAAGCACCAAGTGGAAGTGTTGAATCACGATATTGTATACCTGAAACTAATATTACACTGTATGTTAACTGGAATTTAAATAAAAACTTAGAAAAAGAAAAAAAAAAAAGAATGCTCATTTGTCCCCAACCGGAATATGCTGGCAAGGGAGAGAGTGTTAGCAGGGTATAATGGCCTGGCGTAGGGAGCACCTAAGTGGGCTGGGGAGGGTGTCCACATGTGGGGGTGGCTGGTGTGACAGAGCCATGCAAAGTAGGTGTACCTGCTTTGACTGGCCAGCACGGAAGGTGAGAGAGTTCACAAATCAAGCAGGTGAAAGGTCATCCCTGCAGAAGTTAGACTGGTTCTGAGTGTCAGAAGCTGTGCAGAGAAAGGAGAGTATCCAGGTGGGGGAGGAGTGGCTACTCAAGGGGAACTAGATAAAGTGCCAATAACAGGGGCCAGGTTTCTCACTTTCAGAGAAGAGCATTATAAACACAGAGGGGGAGAAAAGAAGAATGAATCCTGTGCTGTTAGAACTGATCGTATTGTTGTGAACCAGCAGTTTTCAGAATATGCCATTTACAATGAAATAAATACAAACATACTTCTTATTGTTTATGTATACATACACACACACATTTATTCCCTAGCTCTGTCCACTAAGAATGCTTGGGAACAGCAACACCCCAATAGCAATGAGCACTTGAAGATCTTACCTTCTAAATACCATTCTCCACTAAAAAGAACCAAGACCTCCTAGAGACACATTCTGATTTCCAGGCTGGAGGGTGAAATATTTTGTTGAGCTTAGCTAGAACTGTGTGTTGTGCCAGAAAGTAAGGAAACACTTAAAAAATGATGAGAACATCTTAAAGGGACAGATAAAATTCTACAAAATATTTAGGAAAAATTAACACTAATCCTTCAAACTCTTCTAAAAAAAAACAAAAGATAGGGGGGCCTTGGTGGCTCAGTAGTTAAGCGTTTGCCTTCGGCTCAAGTCATGATCCCACGGTCCTGAGATAGAGCCCCACATCAGGATCCCAGCTCGGTGGAGAGCCTGCTTCTCCCTCTCACTCTGCTGCTCCCCCTGCTTGTGCTTGCTCTCTCTCTCTCTCTTCTCCCTCTCCCTCTGCTGCTCCCTCTCTCTCACAGTCTCTGTCAAATAAATAAAATCCTAAAGAAAAAAAAAAAAATGAAGGAACACTGCCCAACTCATTCTATGAGGGCAGTATTACTCTGATACCCAAACCAGGCAAAGACATCACAAGAAAACTACAGATCAGTATCCCTAATGAACACTGGTATAAAAATCCTCAACAAAAGAGCAAATCAATCCAGCAATGTATAAAAGGATCATACACTTCAAATACAGAAAGAGACAGAGCAAGCATAAACTCTGCGGTGTTACACTGAAACTGAAAATAGTGGTTTGAGCTATTCATGGTTTTTATTATAAAGATAAGATGTTGAAGTAGAAAAAAATGCACATATGCACGCATGCTTGCTGAGAGAAGGTGTAAACCAAGGACACCTGGTACCAATTAACTTACAAGTTTCCAGATTTTGTTTCTATATTCTATGATGCACTAAAAGGAACTAGGGCTCCTTGGAGAAATGGATGATTCCAGAGCAGGGACAGGGTAAGTGAAAGTCTAGAATACGTTCATGTGCCAAAAAGTAAAGGAGTGCTCAAAAATTATAGCGACAGGTCAGCAGGACAAATGAACCAGCAAAAAGGGATCCCAATGGCCATGTCTGGGACAATTTGGGTATCAAATGATAACAGTAATGGATGTCATTATTTCAGTAAAGTAGGATCCCCTGAATCTATACCAACATAGATGGATAGACAAAGATGAGAAGGGAAAGTTCTCACAGAAGAACAGCAACAATTATATTCAAAAAGGAATGATGAAATTTGCAAAATCACCATATGACAACTAACACAGTAATAATGGATTCAGCTAGAATCATCAATAGATACTAAAAACCGGTGGGTAAAAAGAGGAGGAAAAAGGTACTTACAGGTATTTATAGTCTCAAAGTATCTCCCCATGAATACTTACTAACCCACTTTTATTAACTTCTGATGGAAAAACCTGGCAAACACTCTTAACCAAGCAATAAGAATTAATATCACCATTAATGCAGCAAATCAACAATGCACATACCCCAATGGGATGCACTGAAAAGAACTCTACATCCTTCCTGTGGTATTCATCAAAAGGAAAAATTAAATAATGTTTCATATTGAATACTAAAGAGACAACACACAACCCTGAGTTGGGTTCTAGACCCGTAAAAAATACTATTAGGACAATGGGCAAAATCTGATTAGATCTGTGGATTAGAAAGTAATCTTGGATCAATGTTAATGCCTTGACACACTGAAGCCTTGAGGATGAATGGGGATTGTGCCCTGCAGCTCCCCACCAATGGTTCAGAAATACTAACAGCTAGAGAACCTAGGTGAATAGTATATGAAGTATAATGTGCTATATTTCTGTGTACTACTTCTCCAACTTTTGTGTGCATTTAAGATTATTTCAGAGTCCAAAGAATGTAAGATTATTTCAAAATAAAATGTTAAAGAAGAAAACTCCTTGACCTCTTTGGTTTTTGTCATAGTTTCTGCAATGATGCTGGCAGCTCCTGGGTCATCCGTCACTGGGATAAATGGTCGAGAGGAAGCCGAGGAAGCAGATGGGGTCACTGCAGAGGGAGTCACGGCATCCTCAGAAGAGATCATCTAGTTTAAAAGTATACAGGAAGAGGAAAAACTCAGCAATGTGGCACACTTCCCACACAACTCCAAAAAGCTTTATTTCAAACCCCTTAAGCCATCTGGAATGTTCCAGATTTTATAGAGGTTAACAAGGTGCTTCCACAACCAGCTCCAGTGGGGTACAGGGCAACCATGCAAAGTCAAACATACTTATATTCCCATGAAAACCTATTAATATTCACAAAAGATCACATGAAGAAGATTAGAAATGAGTTCACATCTCTTCAAGTTGGGTTTTTCCCCAAAGTAAGTTACAAAAACTCTTGGCTTTCAGAGCTTTAATGTTCCAGAATCATAGATAAAGAACTGTGGACTTGAATTTCACAACTTTTTAAAAGAATTAAAGTATTTCTACTTAAGCACTATAAAGATCCTTTTTAAATTGAGTATTTTTTAATTCAAGCAAAAAATCACAGCACTAGGAACAAAAGCAGTCTGAATTAAGTGAAAGAATGCCCTAGACTTTCCTAAACACAAAGTCTGATCTAATGTTGCTTTATTGTTTTACTATTTATTGTTACCTCTCCTCTCTTTTCTTGCCATGGATTTGGACTCAGTCTGTCTTCAATATCAATAGCCAGCAAACATTCCTCTCCATTCACAGGACTGGCCATAGCAGATGCATCGGAAGGAGGTGCCGAGGAGGAGAACGAAGGACACTCCACTGGGGCAATCATGCCAGCTGGCATGAGGGCCCCAACCACCGCATCTCTGTCAGGAAAGAAAGCCAGGCCTGTGGTGAACCGCCCTTCACCACTGTAGGACAAAAGAGTCAGGAGGATGGACAAATACTTACTGAATGACTCCCTCATTTTTATAGGATACACAGAAAGCAGTTCTGAGAAAATACTAAACCAATATTCATCAGCTAAAAGCTACAATGTTTACTTATGATCTTATGACCTTGGTGATGACAAGTGAAAAAATACCAAATATAAAAATCAGACCAGAATAAACCCCCAGATTCCCCTGAGAAATCTTCTAGGATTGTTGTTAGAGCCTGAGAATAACGTTTTGTTTACTGAAAGCTGTGTACCAAGGATGCCTCATATAAGGCAGGAAAGACTAAATGTCCTCTCAGTGACAGAGTTGGGCTTTGGTACAAAACTAATGTTCCTGTGTAATTTATTTCTACTCATCAGGTCCATAACCATGATAGATGAGCAACTAACTCAGACTGAGAAAATAGCAGCAAAATGCTGGAAAAGATAACATTATTAAAACTCCGTTTATCAAGTGTTTCAGCGAAGGAAATGACAAGTGGTCTTAAACATCACTGCGTATTTGTATCAGTTAATTCTTCTTCTCATTCTTCAAATAGTAATGCCTAGAGCTTACTGGCCATCAAAATAAAAAATGTTTTTTAATTTGGATTTTTAATTTGAGAGAGAGAGAGAAAGAAAGAGAGAGCAGGGGTGGAGGAGGGGTAGTGGGAGAGGGAGAAGGAATCTTAAGCAAGCTCCACGCCCAGAACAGAAACTGACATGGGGCTCAGTCTCATGACCCTGAGATTATGACCTGAGCCAAAATCAAGAGTCGGACAATTAACCAACTGAGCCACCCAGGCACCCCAATTTGGATTTCTGATTCATATTTCAACTCCCATTTAAAAAAAGCATAGGGGCATCTGAGTGGCTCAGTCGGTTAAGTGACTGATTCTTGATTTCAGCTCAGGCCGTGATCTCAGGGTCATGAGATCAAGCCCCCATGTTCTCAGGCTCCATGCTCAGCAGGGAGTCTGCTGTAGATTCTCTCCTTCTTCCCCTCTCTCTGGCCCTCTTCCCCCTCATATGCACAAGTGTTCTAGAGCTCTCTCTCTAAAATAATTAAATAGACCTTAAAAAAAAAA
>LNAC01001761.1:35503-51488 GCA_002007465.1 Ailurus styani
AAAAAAAAAAAAATGAAGGAACACTGCCCAACTCATTCTATGAGGGCAGTATTACTCTGATACCCAAACCAGGCAAAGACATCACAAGAAAACTACAGATCAGTATCCCTAATGAACACTGGTATAAAAATCCTCAACAAAAGAGCAAATCAATCCAGCAATGTATAAAAGGATCATACACTTCAAATACAGAAAGAGACAGAGCAAGCATAAACTCTGCGGTGTTACACTGAAACTGAAAATAGTGGTTTGAGCTATTCATGGTTTTTATTATAAAGATAAGATGTTGAAGTAGAAAAAAATGCACATATGCACGCATGCTTGCTGAGAGAAGGTGTAAACCAAGGACACCTGGTACCAATTAACTTACAAGTTTCCAGATTTTGTTTCTATATTCTATGATGCACTAAAAGGAACTAGGGCTCCTTGGAGAAATGGATGATTCCAGAGCAGGGACAGGGTAAGTGAAAGTCTAGAATACGTTCATGTGCCAAAAAGTAAAGGAGTGCTCAAAAATTATAGCGACAGGTCAGCAGGACAAATGAACCAGCAAAAAGGGATCCCAATGGCCATGTCTGGGACAATTTGGGTATCAAATGATAACAGTAATGGATGTCATTATTTCAGTAAAGTAGGATCCCCTGAATCTATACCAACATAGATGGATAGACAAAGATGAGAAGGGAAAGTTCTCACAGAAGAACAGCAACAATTATATTCAAAAAGGAATGATGAAATTTGCAAAATCACCATATGACAACTAACACAGTAATAATGGATTCAGCTAGAATCATCAATAGATACTAAAAACCGGTGGGTAAAAAGAGGAGGAAAAAGGTACTTACAGGTATTTATAGTCTCAAAGTATCTCCCCATGAATACTTACTAACCCACTTTTATTAACTTCTGATGGAAAAACCTGGCAAACACTCTTAACCAAGCAATAAGAATTAATATCACCATTAATGCAGCAAATCAACAATGCACATACCCCAATGGGATGCACTGAAAAGAACTCTACATCCTTCCTGTGGTATTCATCAAAAGGAAAAATTAAATAATGTTTCATATTGAATACTAAAGAGACAACACACAACCCTGAGTTGGGTTCTAGACCCGTAAAAAATACTATTAGGACAATGGGCAAAATCTGATTAGATCTGTGGATTAGAAAGTAATCTTGGATCAATGTTAATGCCTTGACACACTGAAGCCTTGAGGATGAATGGGGATTGTGCCCTGCAGCTCCCCACCAATGGTTCAGAAATACTAACAGCTAGAGAACCTAGGTGAATAGTATATGAAGTATAATGTGCTATATTTCTGTGTACTACTTCTCCAACTTTTGTGTGCATTTAAGATTATTTCAGAGTCCAAAGAATGTAAGATTATTTCAAAATAAAATGTTAAAGAAGAAAACTCCTTGACCTCTTTGGTTTTTGTCATAGTTTCTGCAATGATGCTGGCAGCTCCTGGGTCATCCGTCACTGGGATAAATGGTCGAGAGGAAGCCGAGGAAGCAGATGGGGTCACTGCAGAGGGAGTCACGGCATCCTCAGAAGAGATCATCTAGTTTAAAAGTATACAGGAAGAGGAAAAACTCAGCAATGTGGCACACTTCCCACACAACTCCAAAAAGCTTTATTTCAAACCCCTTAAGCCATCTGGAATGTTCCAGATTTTATAGAGGTTAACAAGGTGCTTCCACAACCAGCTCCAGTGGGGTACAGGGCAACCATGCAAAGTCAAACATACTTATATTCCCATGAAAACCTATTAATATTCACAAAAGATCACATGAAGAAGATTAGAAATGAGTTCACATCTCTTCAAGTTGGGTTTTTCCCCAAAGTAAGTTACAAAAACTCTTGGCTTTCAGAGCTTTAATGTTCCAGAATCATAGATAAAGAACTGTGGACTTGAATTTCACAACTTTTTAAAAGAATTAAAGTATTTCTACTTAAGCACTATAAAGATCCTTTTTAAATTGAGTATTTTTTAATTCAAGCAAAAAATCACAGCACTAGGAACAAAAGCAGTCTGAATTAAGTGAAAGAATGCCCTAGACTTTCCTAAACACAAAGTCTGATCTAATGTTGCTTTATTGTTTTACTATTTATTGTTACCTCTCCTCTCTTTTCTTGCCATGGATTTGGACTCAGTCTGTCTTCAATATCAATAGCCAGCAAACATTCCTCTCCATTCACAGGACTGGCCATAGCAGATGCATCGGAAGGAGGTGCCGAGGAGGAGAACGAAGGACACTCCACTGGGGCAATCATGCCAGCTGGCATGAGGGCCCCAACCACCGCATCTCTGTCAGGAAAGAAAGCCAGGCCTGTGGTGAACCGCCCTTCACCACTGTAGGACAAAAGAGTCAGGAGGATGGACAAATACTTACTGAATGACTCCCTCATTTTTATAGGATACACAGAAAGCAGTTCTGAGAAAATACTAAACCAATATTCATCAGCTAAAAGCTACAATGTTTACTTATGATCTTATGACCTTGGTGATGACAAGTGAAAAAATACCAAATATAAAAATCAGACCAGAATAAACCCCCAGATTCCCCTGAGAAATCTTCTAGGATTGTTGTTAGAGCCTGAGAATAACGTTTTGTTTACTGAAAGCTGTGTACCAAGGATGCCTCATATAAGGCAGGAAAGACTAAATGTCCTCTCAGTGACAGAGTTGGGCTTTGGTACAAAACTAATGTTCCTGTGTAATTTATTTCTACTCATCAGGTCCATAACCATGATAGATGAGCAACTAACTCAGACTGAGAAAATAGCAGCAAAATGCTGGAAAAGATAACATTATTAAAACTCCGTTTATCAAGTGTTTCAGCGAAGGAAATGACAAGTGGTCTTAAACATCACTGCGTATTTGTATCAGTTAATTCTTCTTCTCATTCTTCAAATAGTAATGCCTAGAGCTTACTGGCCATCAAAATAAAAAATGTTTTTTAATTTGGATTTTTAATTTGAGAGAGAGAGAGAAAGAAAGAGAGAGCAGGGGTGGAGGAGGGGTAGTGGGAGAGGGAGAAGGAATCTTAAGCAAGCTCCACGCCCAGAACAGAAACTGACATGGGGCTCAGTCTCATGACCCTGAGATTATGACCTGAGCCAAAATCAAGAGTCGGACAATTAACCAACTGAGCCACCCAGGCACCCCAATTTGGATTTCTGATTCATATTTCAACTCCCATTTAAAAAAAGCATAGGGGCATCTGAGTGGCTCAGTCGGTTAAGTGACTGATTCTTGATTTCAGCTCAGGCCGTGATCTCAGGGTCATGAGATCAAGCCCCCATGTTCTCAGGCTCCATGCTCAGCAGGGAGTCTGCTGTAGATTCTCTCCTTCTTCCCCTCTCTCTGGCCCTCTTCCCCCTCATATGCACAAGTGTTCTAGAGCTCTCTCTCTAAAATAATTAAATAGACCTTAAAAAAAAAAATCACCATTCACTATCTAAGGGTATATGACCTAAAACTCATAGTGTTTAAAGACAATACTATAACATTCTCTGAGACATTTGATCAACCAAAAATATAAAACCCAAAGTTTAAATAACTGCAGGATTTCAAAAGCTAGGCAACAACCCTACCTGGCATACATGATTTGTAATGCTGTAAGTATATGAGATAAGGCCTGCTGTTTGGCCAGATTTCCATCCAATGACAGGAGAATCTTGGCAAGAGAAGGGCGATTTGGCTTAGAATTATTTGCACCACTGATTTTATTGCTGGCAGCAGAAGAATCGGCATCTGAAGGCACACCTGAAAAAGGAAAGTAAAATTTGGGATTTTAAAATTTTAAAGATCAGAGATTGCTCTATTCCTATTTGACCCTTTCAGTTTATTTCTAAAACACACTGCAATTTGCATTTTGCTATTTCACAGATTAAGTATTAGGTTAATGGTTTTCCAGAGTAAAAACGAAAACAACAACCTATTTACTTCTATAAACAAGTTGTTTTCATCAAAGCTTCATTATTTAGCTGCAAAAAAAAAAAAAAGCTATGAAAATATGTTAACCACCTGTATTTACTTACTATTGAAATGCAAGACAACAGAAGACAATAGAAGACAAAATGCTCACCAATAAATAGTCTTACTGGACACATGATGTAGCTCATCACTGCCCTAAGAGTTCATAGGCTTTAGCCAAGGAAGGGAACCAGGTGGAGCTCAGTGGTCTGTATGAATAAAGGAGGCACAGCTCTGGGGCAGGGAGGCCAGTGTGGTCAGAGTTCACAAAACAGAAGCACAGAAGACACAGTTGCCCAGATAAGTGCCAGGAAGTTGTGCAGGTACCCTCACTCACCCCAGGTGAGGATGCAGCAAAAGGTGATGAGTGCCTACATGAGAGGGAACTTCCCAAAGCCAAAGAAAGAACTACATGAGAGTACTATAGGCCCCGCACATAAGCTGGAAGAATGCAGAGGGACCAAGCATAGCACTTGCTTCCATTAGCCAGACATGAAGACCTCATTATTCACTGGGTGCTAAGTTAAGTACTCAGAAGGGTCTTGTCTCAGTGGTGGGGAATAATTAGCCCCAAACTAATGTCAGGTCTGAAGCCACTAAACAAATCCAAAACCAAGACCCGAAAGGAACAAAATGTTTCAGAGTAACTTAACTGTATCTAAGCTAAAGAAGATTTACAGACAAACAAAAATCTCCAGCAAGCTATTTTATAAAAATTGGCAAGCTGATTCTAATACTCAAAACAGCATTTGAAAAAGAACAAAGTTAAAGAATTACCATAGCCTGAATTTGGGTCTTTTATAAAGTTACAGTAATGAAAACAATGTATTGGCATCAAAATACAAAAATAAGTCAACAAAACTGAGCATCCAGAAATAGATACACAACATACATAGACAACTGATTTTTGACAAAGGTACAAAAAGCAATTCAACAGAGAAAGGATAGTTTTCTTCAAAAAATGCAACTGAAACAATTGGATATCCACACACATGCCCCGCCCCCCCAAAAGAATTTCAGTACACATTTCACACAATATATAAAATTTAACTCGAGATCAAGCATAGATTTAAATATCTAAACCTACAGAACTTACATAAAAAAACACAGGAAACGAAACTTTGTGATCTTGAGTACACAAAGTCTTTTTAGATATAACCCCCAAAGTATGACCCATTAAAAAAATGGACTTAATCAAAATTAAAAATTTCTGCTCTTTATAATTCACTTGTGAAGAGAATGAGAAGACAAGCGACACTGGGAGAAAACATGTACAAGTCACATATCTGACAAAAGACTTGTTCACAGAACGCTCAAAACTCAAAGAAAATAACCTAGTTTTAAATATCGGCAAAAGATAGGAATAGACACTATTTGGATGGTAAATACACATGATGCTCAACATCATTAGTCATCAGGGAAATGCAAAGTAAAACCACAATGAGATACCACTACATATCTACACAAATCTAGGTTCAAATTATAAAGACTGACCAAACCAAGTATAGACAAAAATATGGAGTGAACTGGAGCTTTGGAACAATGACTTTGCAAAAACAGTCTGTAGGATTCTTAAAAAGATAAACCTACACCTACCATATGATTCAACCATTCCTCTCGTAGGTATTTACCTTAGAGAAATCCAAGTATAGATCCATATAAAGACTTGTACATGAATGCTGAGTGCAATTGTATTTGTAGAGCCAAAAACTGGAAACAACCTGAGAGTCCACCCACAGGCAACTAATAACAAACTTCAGTATATCCATAAATGAAATACTACTCGACAATAAAAAAGAATGAATTATTGGTACATACAACATGGATGAGTCGCAAAATAATGATGCTGAATGGAAAAAGCGAAATTTAGAAAGTACCTACTGTATAGTATATACATTTATATAAAACTCTTAAAAATGCAAACTGATATAAAGCATCAGAAAGCAAGTCAAGCAGTTGTAGGAGGAAGAGAGGTTGAGAAGGGGCACAAAGAACATGTATATTTTCACTTATCTTAACTCAATAATGCTTTCACTGGTGCACACATGTCAAAGCTCATGGAAATTACACTTTAAATATGTATGGTTTGTTGTATGTCAATTATATCTCAATCAAGCTGTTAAAAATACCAAGTACCCCAGCCCAGCACAGTGTTAATGTATGTCAAGTAGTTATTATACAGCATTGCCAGAGTTGACCTGATCATAATATAAGAATAAACACCACACTTCCTTTTAAAATTTTCATTTCAGCATACAAAAAGCAAAGTGCCATGGTTATTTTGTGGCCTTGGTTCAGAAGGCAGTTAACACAGTGCTACAACCTCTAATCTGGTGGTCTTATTAAATATTCTATTTATGATGTTGCTGTACCATAAAGAAGTATCTCATACTAAATGTGAATCTGTGTTACCTAAATAGGAAGCACCTAAAGGGTCTCTTGCAGTCTGAAAGAGGACAGGCTCGTGGACAGAGGGTGTTGCCACATCAACAGTAGTCCATGCCACACTGTGCGAAGACCCACAAGCCACTCGCGTGATCTTCTGACCTTCTAAGCCTTGCACAAGTGTAGGCTTTCTATTAACTGTAGTCGTGCCATTGCCCTGTTGGCCATGGTCATTATCCCCCCAAGCATAAACCTGTTATAGGGAACAAAAACAGAATTTTTCAACATTTGAGAACATTTTCTTGAAATTTACTTCAAAATTATTTCCAATAAGTATTTACTTAATATCAATCCAAAGAATTCATCTGTTTGTTTTATTTTAGGAAGCAGGGAGATTCACCTTTTCAACTAAGTTCAATACTTATTTTTTTTCCTTTATTTTGCAAAGCAAAGTAATCAAAAATGATATGCTCACTTTTCATGTAATTCACTTCTTGGCTTTATAGAATTAGAGGGAAGAATTCATTTTAAATTCATTTTGATAAAAAACAGTGTGCTCTTATTACAATGAGCACTGGATGTTATATGTAAATGAAGAATCACTAAATTCTACTCCTGAAACCAATGTTACACTATGTTAACTAACTAGAATGTAAATAAAAATTTGAAGAAAAAAAAGTGTGCTAATTTGTTGTCATAAATGAATTTTTAAAATGTAACATGAGCCTGTTGTGATATGGATCTCAAAGCAGAAGAATGAGTAATACTTGTCATGGATGACACTATTTCTAAAATGACATGCAGGGCACCTGGGTGGCTCAGTGGGTTAAAGCCGCTGCCTTCGGCTCAGGTCATGATCCCAGGGTCCTGGGATTGAGGCCCACTTCGGGCTCTCTGCTCAGCAGGGAGCCTGCTTCCTCCTCTCTCCTCTCTCTGCCTGCCTCTCTGCCTACTTGTAATCTCTCTCTCTGTGTCAAATGAATAAATAAAATCTTTAAAATAAATAAATAAATAAATAAATAAAATGACATTCATATCTCGCAATCAATTTCTTTTTTTTTTTAAGATTTTATTTATTTATTTGACAGAGAGAGAGAGAGATTACATGTAGGCAGAGAGGCAGGCAGAGAGAGAGAAGGAAGCAGGCTCCCTGCTGACCAGGGAGCCCGATGCGGGCCTCAATCCCAGGACCCTGAGATCGTGATCTGGGCCGAAAGCAGAGGCTTTAACCCACTGAGGCACCCAGGCACCCTCGCAATCAATTTCTATCAATTTCTAAAATAAAACACTGCTAATACCTTAGCAATAGGAGCACCTTCAATGACAATAACCTTTTCATATTTCCAGGTGGACTTTAGAGCAGGAAAGCCTACCACTTTACAACATCTGTCAGTCAGCAACTCTTTAATTTACCAGGTGTCCCTGCCTAAGCTGACAACTGGGCAGATATACACAAGAACAAAATGAGCACAGCCTGTCCTCCTGGTTCTTTAAGTACTAAGATTCATTTCATTTCATCATGATTTATACTTTCGACACAAGGACTTGTGACCTCAGCTTACCTGCCCTGCATCTGTGACTGCCAGGCAGTGCAGGGCCCCGACGGCCACGTGCACAATCTTCTTCCCTCTCAGCCCTTCCACCACCTGTGGCTTCCGTACATGTACATCAGAGCCATGGCCCAATCTGAAGTAATCCCCCTTCCCCCTGCAAGGAGGTCAACAGTGTGCATTTTAATATATGGTTACCATCTAGCATCGTTCCACAGGAAGACACTCATTGTTTATAGCATTAGAGCCAGCTCATTAACATCACACACAATGCCCAGGGTCTCTGAAATTATGCTATTAAATAGTATATAATTAATTCAAATTAATTCATTAATTCTACAGCAAGGTCCTTAATGTGTGTTGTGTAACACTTAAGTTGCTGATGTAGGTTAATTCTTCCTCAGACTGCCTCTGAGTCGTAATACTCAAGTTAAGGCCCATCACATTGTCACAAGGTCAGCTGGATGTCCCACTCCTTTTTTAAATTTAATAAAATAAGTTTTCACAAGAAAGACAAGAACTTCTTCAGGATCAAAGAAATGAGAAGTCTGCTTTCTACCCAATTGATCACTAAGCTTCTAGCATGATAAGAAAGAAAAAACTTTCTACGTAAACCTCACCTAAACAGGGAAGACAAGTGGGCTAAATTTCTCTAGTCTTCTTTTCCAAATGACCCAGTTACAAGAAAAATTTCTTATTACAATACTGTCGCTAATACCAATTCGAAATAAATAAAAGAAAAAAGATGATGCCTGGATGTAAGAAAATGAAGGTTTAACCATCCCTCCGGGGGGGTGGGGGTGGGGGGGGTAATAGGGCAGAAGCCTGCCACTGTCTCACACGGACACAGACACAGTGATGGGTGACAGAGAGTTTACATACCATGTCCACACCACTCCTGACTTGGTGAGAGCCAACGAGAACTGAGCTCCACATTCGATCTGGCACACTCCCTGTCCATTCAGTCTCTCAATGTTCTGGGGAATGTTACAGCCTTCACTTCCTCCCCGGCCCAGTTTTCCAAAGTCACCATCACCCCAGGAAAATACTAAACCTAAGTTTAAAAAATGCATACTTCAGGCCAGTGCTTCATGTTGTTTTTACCCACCCAGAAACACAGAGTCAGGCAGGAGCTCACCTTCATCAGTCAGAGCCAGGGTCTGTGCATCTCTACTTCCACATGCAACCTGGATTACTCTGTGGCCAAGAAGGACTTTCACCTACTCAATTACAAATTTAAAAACAGAATCAAGCACAGGCACTGAGAAAACAAGGGAAATTTTTTCCACAGACTGAAAGCCAATAATGCACATGTCTTTATGAACTTTCCTAGACTCGAAGCTTATCTTCTCTTGAAATCAGCAGATGATATGCTTTCTGTAAGCAACAAAAATGTGTATAATCACCATTTTGGGCTTCAGTTGTGTTGTATTATCCCCGTGTCCCAAACGACCATATTCTCCAAGGCCCCAGGTGTATAGCTCCCCACTGGATGTGAGGGCTGCGCTATGTGAGCTCCCACAGGCAATATCCCGGATACGCTTGGTTTTCAAGGCCTCTATAAGCCGTGGCTTGTCACAGTTCCTAAAACAAGAGTAAATAATATTCCCTATAATCAATCCAGTCATTTTTAAAGAAGGGAAAAAGGACATCTACACTGGTCCACATTTAGTCAAAACATCTGCAGATCAACTTTACTATCAAATATTAAACAGAACATGTGAGGCCAAATCACATTCAGATATTTTTAACAAATACATTTTTAGGTTTCATTTTCAAAAGTGACCTATCTTATTTAATTTTCTGAAAAACAACTACCAAAAGATAATCACTATTATCATCAGTAACCGTTTCTTTTTAGCAAGTAATGAAGAAAATATTCTTACATTCTGCTGAAGTGTCCAAGTTTGCCATCGTCACCTTCACCCCAGGAAAACACTTTCCCATCAACAGTTAAAGCCGTAGCATGACGGCCACCTGCAATATTCACACAGATATGGGCTGCCAAATTTGGTTTACAAAAAGTTCACAGCATTATTACTTTACTCTGCCTGGCATGCAGCATTTGCTCAATGAATATGCATTCAACAAATGAGTAGATAGAATCAGCATTCCGGGGTGACAAATACATAAAGTCAGTGAACTTTTATTAAACTGAAAAGTTTAAATCCTAAAATGAATTTTATTCACAAAGAAGCAGTAAACTAGTGCCATGTTTAATAATGGGGTTCCTGTTATGTTAAATATATAAAAGATCAAAATTCAGATGGAAAAAAGTACAAATAAGTACATTTATGATTAGGCAAATTGTCAAATGCACTGGCAATTAAGCTTTAGAGAAATGTATACCAACTGTGGAGTTGTTTAAGCAAAAGCACCACAATTAATGCATTATACCCATTTTTTCATGGTCATGCTCTTCCCCAGTGTAGACCATTCTCCCAGCCCATCTGGTCTGCTCCAAGTCTGAAGAACACTATTTTTACTGGCGTTTTCTCACTGTCACCTGTGTCCCTGCCAACTCTTGGGCTCCTGGTTCCCCAAATCATTCATTCTCCCCTATTCTTTACCAACAGACCCCACACTAATGAGAGTAACAATGTGCTCAGCTAAAAATTATACTTCCCAGACTCCCTTGCCCAGAAAGGATGGTGACAGAGATCCAACAGAAGTGAGCAAGGCTTCCTGAAAAGTGCTTTAAAGGGGCTAAGTGGGCGGGAGGAAACATCTGTGCTCACCTCAACAGAGTTGCATGGCCATTTGTCAATGAAGGTGGAAAGAAAGAGCAAGCCTGCGCTTGTGCTCCTCATGGGCACAGAGCTACCACACTAACCCAGGACCCCACCCCCAGACTTCTACAGAGAAGAAAAGCAAAATTCTATCTTGTTCAAGCCACTACTGTTTGGACTTGCTTTTATATGGGGTTAAACCTAAACCTATTCAGTGCAGGCATGAACTGAGTTTTGTACCTAATTTAGTTCCATTCCTCAGAGGCCTAGCATAGTGCTTCAAAATAATTCTCAGTAAAGGTTTCCTAAGTTGAGAGAGTGTGATTTTTTTTTCAAAGAATCTTTCTTATCACCAGAGTTCACAGACACTTTGGAAATCTGATTAAAGTTATAGGCTCTTTCCCCAGAAAAATAACATATATAAGCACAGAACATGATGATTTCATGGATATGGAACCAGATCCATGGAACCAGCCAGGAACCAGAGACCACAGCTCCAAAACTGAAAACCCACACTTTGGAGAGGGGTAGTCCCCATCACACGCCTGGAATGCCAATAATTGCTATCTCTAAAAAGCCTCATGCGGCAACAATAATTAAATTCTAAGCCACCTGGAGATTTACATTATCCAAATTTTATTCTTAATAATTAAGTAAATTGAAAAAGAATACAGGACACCCTAGGAAAAATTATTTAAAGGCCATAATTATTTTCAGAGCATGAGCAACAAACAGGCTTATGTGCATATGAGTACCAGTTCTGGCCTGGTACCTGAATGAACGGCCACCTTCTTGACCACATAACTGCTAAGAGCTGTGATCTGCCGAGGGATGGGCACAGTCCCGCTAGAGATGCCCAGTCCCAGTCGGCCATTCGTGGCTTCTCCACAGGCATATACCTTCCCTTCCACAGTCACTGCAAAGAAAAAGAGAAAAGGACTAGACTCGCTTTTCACAACATAACAACTATGTTTTTGGTGGTAAGAATAATTTATAAAAAGTTTTTAGTGTAAGAATAATCATACCTGCAAACAAACTTTTAGAACCACCAGCCACCTGTACCACATTCAAAGCAGACAGTGTCTCAGAGAACGAAGGAACCTTTATCTAGAACAGGATTTTTTTTTTTGTTAAGCAAAAGAAGGAAAAAAATCATTTTATTTATGCTTTTAAAATTATAAGTAAGCTTATTAGATGATACAAGGAATACTGTTAATTTACATGGTTATATTAACTAAAGAAGTTCTTTTCTCTTAGAGATACACTAAAGTATTCTAAGGATAAAACAATATATTAAGATATACTTTAAATGGGGAGGAGGGGTATAAAATAAATAAATAAATAAATAAATAAATAAATAAATAAATAAATAAATAAATAAAATAAAGACCAAAAAATGTGACCCTCTTCTGTTAACTGTTGAAGTTGGCACAGGAACATGAGGGCTCAGGTCCCTAGTCTTTCTGCCTGCCATGTTTGAACAGCTCCAAAATAAAAGGTGAAAAATAAAATATACATAATATAAAGATATAACCAAACATCTGGTAAACTACATTTTATTTCAGGTCTTGCCCTACTCATTCTTATTGTTTCTGACATCTCTAAGAAATTATACACTTCAACTTCCCATTTTAGATGGGTGTCTAAAGCCCTTGTCTAAGAAACCCTTTATAATTCCTAGAAATTATCAGATAGTCACTACTACAGTGCAAGAAAGAATCATCCCAACCATAGTACGCCAAATCTATCCCTCACATGCAAACTCCAACAATGGGCCCTGTGTCTCAGGATCACATAGAGAGCCTTGCACTATCACAACTGAGACTCCAGACCTTACTGCCCCCTACCCACCTCCAAATGGAGTCTATGGGCCTTAAAACATAAATGTATTCAAGGCTCTTCAAATAAAGATGAAAATTTGTTGTACTTGAAAGGAGAGACTTAAAATGAGTTCTAACTTTCCTTCTCAGCTTCTCACCAATGCAGATACTTAGGGATCTTATGATGGGTGAAGTCTCACAGAATACTAAAAGGAAGCAAAGACACTTACTGGAAAGAAACTGTTTCCAGGCACTAAAACTTGGAGGAATTTGTTTTGTGGCACCTCAGTGACGAGACACTAAGTAACATAATGGATACTGAATTCAACGCTACTTCAAATGCATCATTTGTTGTATCCACTCTTTAAATAAAAGATACCTTGCTCATCTTCATACCACTATGGCATTTTCTGCACATTATTCTGTTCATGGTAAGCGAAAGAGCTTACAGTATTGATGGTAAAATAAATATAATTACAGTCTATAATTTTCATCTATATGCTTGTCAAATCTTTTCAAAAGTGTATTTTGTAGTTTACAGAACAGCAATAATACAACTACATCTAAAATGCACTATTTTCCAAGGACAGAAGCTTTAACAGAAACTAAATTTGATAATGTCTACAAGTTCAAATCAAGAATTTCTTCAAAAAAGTCAATTTAAAAAACAACTTGTAGAGGGTAAACCATCATAAAAACCTTAGAAGAGGTCAGATTATTATTAAGACCCTCTAGGAAAAAGGGACCATCAAAGCTCCTCCTCAATCATGTAATTACAGGTGACAAAGAAGAAGGGGGGGGATACCTTAGAGCCCTTCAGGCCACCCAGTTGGTCCTTGTCATTCAGTCCCCACACAAACACTTTGGTTCTTATTGTAGCTGCTGATTCCAGCCCTGCAGCCTTCTTTCTAATAAGGCTAACAAAACAAAAAAGACAGAAATAGAGGTCATTCAACATAAAAATATTTTTTTAACAAAAAGGAAAGCAACCTCAAGTGAGCAAAGCTTGCTGATTACCATCAGAAACTCTTAAAGTTTTGTTTTAATACAATGAAACCTCAAATAAATACACAAGTTAGTACACCAGAGGATCGAAATTTCTAGATATCAGCATGCTACCTTTTAATATTATAATTTAACTCTAGCCTTGTTTTTGGTGGAGACCTGTCTATGGCACACTGTGCAGCTCTTTCCTTATACACCAAGCTGAACACCACAGCTATTTTACTGATTCACAGATATTCCCACCCAGTGCATCAACACATAGATACTATAGATGTTAAATGCAAAGAACACTGATTAAATGGCCCTAGGAGTCACCACTGGGACTGGCATTTTGGCAATGTCCTTAAATCTAAACATCTGGTCATTTTTTTTCCCTCAAAGAACTAATAAAATAGATAAAACCATACAACTTTTGAGGTACTCTAACAGATACATGTCCCAAAGCAAAATCAATTTTCTTCCTTCACACCTTATGCCCACCAGATAGGCCAGCTGAGCTAGAAGTCCCCTACTTCCTTCCTCTCCTGAGAGGCCTGCCCCAAACCCCAAGGGTTTTGAAGCATAGCTCTGGCAGCTGACTCCTGCCACCTCACTCATTCTATTTCCTGACCTGCCCTCAGTGGTTTGGAAGTTGAATCAACAGAGCACTCTAATTCTTGAACTTGAGACCACCAAGTACACGGGACAGTGTTAGATTTTCTTGGTTGTTAGTTGATGCCAGGTACTAAGGACCCTGTATTTGAGGTTTTTGGCTTTTTGTTTGCTTTTGTTCTATTTTTATAAACTAGGATGGACAACTAAAGGCTCCAGAGACTAGGTTCTAGATAGGTAAGATTTTTTAACATATTATATACTAATTTCGTCAGTTGAAATATATTTTAAAAATGTACCTAACCAACTCAACACCATAGCTTAGCCTTGCCTACTGTGAACATGTATGAGAACACTTATATTAGTCTACAGTTGAACAAAATCATCTAACACAAAGCCTATTTTATAATGAAGTGTTGAATATTTCATGTAATTTCTTGAATACTATATTGAAAGTGAAAGACAGTATGGTATGAGTACAGAATGGCTGTAATAAGTATACTGGTGATTACCCTTGTGATTGCAGGGCAGGAGCTATATAGCTCACTGCTGCTGCCCAGTATTACAAGAGAGGATTGTACCACAGATTGCTAACTGGGGAAAAGATCAAAATTCAAAGTTTGGTTTCTATAGAATATGTATTACTTTTGCAACTATCATAAAGTCAAAAACTTGAAAGTCAAATAAATGGCAGACTATCTATACTTGACATACCTTGTAACACATTTTTAGTCAAAAATATGTATGGGAAACCAAGAGTGATATTCAAGATACGTAATGACTGGTACCACGTAATTATTAACCAGTCAGCATGGAGGCCAGCAGGTAGTCAGTGTGGGCATACTCCAGTTGTGTGTGTGCTCTGTAAAAGACTATTTGGATTGCTTATTCACTCTGAAATTATTAGCTAATAAAGATCTGACAAGAAAAGAAAAATATTACATTCAAATACCTAGAATTATTTTGTTAATTATTTAATTATGTAAAAATTTAATCAATGAGTAAAGCTCAAACTTTTTTGCTTATCTCATATATACATGTTTTTATGTATCTGTCCAATTCATTTTTGTAGTTAATAAGAATATGCAAACCAGAATCCTTTCTCTTTAAAATCTCAATGATTCATTTAAGTGAACTGGTATTTTCCTTCCTTACTTAATGTACATAGATACTATCAGTTTGAATCATAATATACAGTACAACATATATTCTAGATGAAGTAATGTTATATATACTATTTTCTTTTCAGTTTCATTATAAAGTTCCCAAAATAAATCAGGACAGAATCCAAATCCAAGATCACAGAACCCTAGAATAACCTGATTTATTATCATAGTTACCTCCCATTCATGACTAAGAGAATGTGCTTTAATAGAAGTGAGAGGCAGAGCTCCTGTTTCTAAAAGAAAGACTACTTACATCACACTCTGGAAAGCACTTAGTGCAAAGGGTAGTGGTCAGAAGAACTCAACTATCATGGTACCTGCCTCATCCATGTATCTGCAAGGACCAGGCTACACCAGAAGGAGGACAGTAACACACATAAACGGATTTTGCACATCCTTTGACTTAGCAATTTATCTAGGAAAACACAACTTACCTGAGGGAAGTGATTATCTATGTTGTTTCCTACTGGGACGTGATCAAGGCTCAGAAGAACCCCTTGTACATACCAGTCCTACATAAACATCTTAGAATAAAAAAAGCAAATGTGCAGAAACCTGGCAGGTATCTTCCTTCATCCTTGGTATATGGTATTGTCCTGCCAAAACCACCTTTTCCTGCCTACCTGATTTTGAAAACTCTTTTTCTGAAAGTATGCCTTTAGAGGGAGTTTTCCTTATCCTCCTGACAAATCAATGCTCTTTTGCAGGTTCTCAAAAGACTGTGCACTTCTCCATGCATTTTCTTTTTTCTT